>SNQJ01S0081815.1:16506-29084 GCA_010110895.2 Picea sitchensis
CTGATTCATACCTTTCACTTCGCTATAGAAGTTAATATTGAGTTTATCCCTCTTGAGTTATCACTAATTGTTAAATGCCATCGTGATGTCATAAGACACCAAAGACATAATGATCAATATTATATTTGAAGTTTTCTTGTTATTGTAGCTTAAAGAGTAGTTGTTGATTAATCTTTGAATATTGTCATAATGCTTTCAATTCTGTAGGTTAAGATTTCCTTTTGTAGATTAGAAGTAATTATGAAGTTTATCTTAAGAATAGAGTTCACTTGCTTAATAGTTGATTAGTTACATGTTAAGTAGTTTTAATTAGTTTACTTGCTGCATAAGTTTTCATAGGTTAAGTTATTTAATTGCTTATTTGCTTACTTGTTGCTGCTCATTGAATTTGAATAGATTAATTAGATTAGCTTTATATTGTTATTGTTCATCAAATAGATTAAATAGATGGCTTTCTTTTTCTCATTAGATTGATTAAGTTAACTTGTTCATTTTAGGGTTTTCATTTTTTTCTTTAGGACAATCCATCGATCCATTGTTCAAAAGTTATTTAGGGTAAATAGTTTAAGTTCCTTGATAGGGATTTGATCATTGATAGTCTTTGCTTAAGTAGATTAGCCCTTAGATAGACCATTTCTTTAGTTAGACTATGTTACCTCTAGATTTTCTACCTTGGCATATATAGTGCTACAACTCTAAGTTTACTTACCCCGGGTTGACAATTTAATTGAGAGTTTTTAGTGCATATAGAACACCCATCATTTTTTCACGTCGTTGTTGGGGAGTTGTCTTAAGGTAGGAAATAGTTAAAAAATAGATCATTTCTAAACTTTAGCATTAGTTTGGTGGCGGGGGAACTTTAAGACGAGAGGCAAGAACCTGTGCATCTGTTATAGTAGGTTCCCCCAAACCCAATGGTAGTTTTTCGTTTTGTTGTTTGCTTTCATGAAAATACCTAGGGACCCAAAAGGTAGATACATTAAATCCAAATCAAACCTTTCAACCAAGGTTCCTTCCGATATTTTTGGGGGAAGGAACATTCCACTCATAACCTTCGCATACCGGTACCGAAAACATGAACTAGCTCAACCCAAAGAGCTAAAGCAGTCTCTGAAGAGACTAAGACATGGAGCACTATAGAACAAAAAATTGAAGCATTAGTAATAGTGGGACATGAGGCAAGACCACTCAAGCCTTCCACAGAACCAAACAATACAACCTTTGTTTTCTTACCACCATCAGGAGATCCTAATTTTGAATATATCATAGACCCTGAACAGGTGAATACTTTGTTTGGTAGTTCAGCCAATATAATTGTCTCTCAAATTGACACAGAAACTTTGGCACCATTAATCTCAACCGGCTCGAGTAGAGTCCTAGACATCCAAACAGTAGGAAGACCTTCCCATCAGAGGGATACCTTTCTTAGACAAGAACCTTGGGATACCTTGTTCTCTCCAAGGATAAAACCACTTAGGTACTCTTTTTTTGGAAACCAAACTATTATGGATGATCAAGATGATCATAACAATGTAAGACACGAGGAGGGAGAAGAAGCTGGAAACTAAACCGAAACTACCTTAGGGTTTCCAATTTTGGACACCACACTGAATGTCAATATGAAAAATATTCTCCTCTCAGCACTTCCCACCTTTTATGGTAAAAGAAGTGAAGATCCAGATACCTTACTATTTGAGTTCGACATCTTGTGTAGGAGCTACAACTACTTACAAGATGCCCATAAACTAAAACTCTTTCCTGCCACCCTCAAGGAATCTGCACTAAGATGGTTCATGGGGTTGGGAGAGTCTAGTATTAGGTCTTGGGAAGCCATGAAAGATATCTTTCTTAAGAAGTACCAATACTACTGCAATACCAAGGAGTCTCATAACGATATTTTCAAAGTCCAACAGTTAGAAGACGAGAATCTCGATGATTATATGGAACAATTTGCTTATATCTCCCAGAAATCAAAATACCATGACCTTCCAGATGATGTAGTTAGGGATCTTTTCCTCAAAGGGATTTCAGAAGAATACCTGGAGATACTTAACCTGATGGCATCAGGTGACATCTCCCACAAACCATTTTCCTTAATCTGAGAAATGTGTAAAAATTACTCAAGGAGTAGAGATAAAACATGGAAGAATGTTCGAGATCCTTACAGTAGAAACTTAAAACCAGTTAGTTCAGGTGGTATCACGAGAGTAGAGATAGGGAACCTTTTAGAGAATTTCAAAACAGATATCTTAAGCACAATAGGTTCCCAGTTGGACACCCTCAAGATTAAAAAGAAACAGGAGGAGGAAAATGCAACATTGAGCATATATTTCCCAAGATGCAGGAGGAGGCATTCCTCAAGGGAATGCCCATTAGATAACATTTCATTTCGTGGCTTCTGCACAGAGGAACACTCAAATGAAAAGTGTCCATCATTGCCCGATTTGTTAGCCATATATAGGAGTGGGGATCTTGTGGAATCCTCTTATGCACCTAGGAGGCCATGGAAGCCTAGGAACCAACCTACATACCCAGATCCACAACCTCAAGTTCCACCCTATCATCAACAACCACAACAATGGAACTCACCAAGTTGGAAAAATTGGTCTACAAAGTACCAACATCCTTGTCTTCAAGGATGGAGAGGAGGACACAACCAAGGGAACCCTCAAGCTCCACCTGTCCCTATGACCAACCATCCTTACCCTCAGTTTCCATCAAACATTCTGCAAATTCTGTTAGGTTTTGTTCCACCACCTTTACATCCTATTCCACAACAACAACCGCAACAATATCAGAATGCAAGATCCCAAATACCAACATTATTACCGACACAACCGTTGCCCAATCCCAATAATAATCCCACTCAACCTCTTCACAATGTTGAGATGCATGCTTTCCCGACATATGTGATTTCTCTTGTTCCATTGCAAGAGATTCAAGTAAGGTCAGGAAAAGTTCTGGACATGCATAGACCTTCAGTAGTCATCCAGGAAGAAGAAGAAGAGGAAACCCCCAAACAACCCACATATGACACTAGGTGGGAAGATGTTATTATTCCTAAGAACCAAGAACCCAAGCTTCCCCAAAATGAACCTTCACAAATTACGAAGGCCCCTCCTTATCCAGAAAGATTAGTAATCGAGAAACCAACCGCCCGACCGGAATTTGACATCTTGAATGAATTGAAGAATATTTTTGTCAAGATTCCCTTGCTACAATACATTAAGGATATTCCAATCTATAGTAAGGTGGTCAAAGAATTGTGTATTAAGAAGCCAGGAAGGAAGCAGAAGGATCCTCCAATAGTACATTTGATAGGATAACTTTCTGAGTACATATCAGAGCAACCTAAGGTAGAAAAATACGGAAACCTAGGAAACCCCGTAGTGACCATAACCATTAATGAGGTTTCCATTGGGAACACTCTCATAGACCTAGGGGAATCCATCAATGTTATGACCATTACTACCTTGGAGGAATTACAGTTAAAACCTCTTCTTAGATCTACCCCAACCATTTTGGAATTAGCAGATAAGACTAGGGTTATACCCGAAGGAATTTTGGATGATATCATAGTTACTTTAGCCTCATGGGAGTACCTAGTAGACTTTTTGGTCATCCACTCAAAGAATCCTACCAAAGGCCATTCCGTTATTTTGGGAATACCTTGGTTAGCCACAACCAATGCATTTATTGGCTGTAGAGAGGGAGAAATGACCATCTCAAATGGAATTTCTATCCAAAAGCTCACCATATACCCTCCAACCCAACCTATCATGGAGAATATATGGTGGCTTGAATGTCCATATGATAATTAGGACTGGGAAGAATCCGTGTTGCCAAGTGACCATGCCTGGGCACTTTAGGAGCACACAACGAAAAATGTGCTAAACCAATTTATTTCTACTATCACGTGTGTTGATTTTCCACAATATTTTCCCCAATTTGAGTACATGTTTGGGGAAGAATTTTAGGAACAATTGGACCCATCCATTATGTCTTCGACATATTTTATCTTCGATATAGATGAGTCTACAATAGCTTATAACATGCCCTACGAGATTAGTCCAAGGAAATTTCTACATATAAACTCACGGCTAGATGCAGACCAACAAAAGCAGTTAGTAAGTATCCTTAAAGAGAAATCAGGGGCATTCGCCTGGGAATACACTGAAATGAAGGGTATACACCCTGACACATGTATCCATCACATATATACCCAGGGGGAAGTAACACCTGTTAGGAAACCCCAGAGAAGGATGAACCGAACACTCAAAGATATAGTAAAATAGGAGATCCAAAAGTTATTAAATGTCAAATTTATTTGTCCCATCTCCAACAGTAAGTGGGTGTCCCCGCTTGTAGTAGTTCCAAAGAAAGTGACCGGGAAATGGAGAATTTGTGTTGATTTCCAAGAACTCAACAAAGCCACTCTAAAGGACTACTTTCCTCTTCCTTTCATTGACCAAGTTTTGGATACCCTGTCTGGAAAGAAATATTTTTCCTTTTTAGATGGATATAGCAGGTAAAATCAAATTCTCATAGCACTCAGGATCAGGACAAGACTACCTTTACTTGTCCTTGGGGCACCTATGCCTATAGGGTCTTTCCATTTGGATTGTGTAATGCTCCTGCCACATTTCAACGAGCAATACTAGGGATATTTGTTGATCTTATTCATGATTGTGTGGAGGTATACATGGATGACTTCACAATATATGAAAATACTTACCAGGAAGCCTTAGAAAATTTAGAAAAAGTCCTTATCAGATGCCAAGAAATGAACCTGTCTCTAAGTCATGAAAAATGTAAAATGTTGTTGATTGAAGGAGTGGTTATGGGGCATCACGTTTCATCTGAAGGGATCAAAGTTGACCCAAAAAAGATTAAGGTCATCGCCAGACTTCTACGCCCCAAAACTCAGAAAGAGGTGAGAATCTTTCTTGGACATGCCAGATACTACCAACTGTTTATTGAAAATTTTACAAAGATTTCTGCACCCATGTTTGGATTGTTAATAAAGGATGTTGATTTTCTTTGGATTGAGCAGAGTCAAACTGCCTTTGAAACCCTAAAATCTAAGCTGCCTGTGGCACCCATTCTTAGGGGGCCCAATTGGGCTCTCCCATTTCACATATCCACTGATGCCTTCGACACCACAATAGGAGGAGTATTAGGGCAGAAAGAAGACCAACAATCCTATGCCATTTATTTTGTGAGCAAGAAATTGTCCCCTGTCGAGCTAAACTACACAGTTACCGAGAAGGAATTCTTGGCAGTAGTTCATGCTATCAATAAGTTTCACCACTACATCACATGTTACAAAGTATTTGTACATACAGATCATTCTTCCATTAGATTTCTCATGAATAAACCAATAACTAATGGTCGAGTGACTAGGTGGCTCCTTCTATTGCAAGAGTTTAATATCACCATTCTTGACCGACCTGGAAAAGAGAATTTGGTAGCTGATTTTATTTCACGAATAAAAAATGAGGAAGATGATATTCCTGTAGATGATAGTTTCCTAGACGAGCACCTTTTTTGCCCTCTCTGTAAATACCCCATGGTTTGCAGGTATGATAAACTATTTGGCTACTAATAAGTTACGGTCTCATTTGTCACCTCATGAAAAGCGTAGAATTATTACGCAGAGTGCCAATTACTCTTGGGTTAGCCATGAATTTTTTTGTACATGTCCTGATTTGATTATTCGTAGATGTGCTCGAGAAGACGAGATACCAAAAATACTACAAAGTTGTCATGATGGACCATGTGGTGGCCATTTTTTTTAAAAACATACAACATATAAGGTGTTACATTTAGGTTACTATTGGCCTAGCATTTTTAAGGATGCTGCCAAGTATGTGGGGAGTTGTGATAGCTGTCAAAGGATAGGAAGACCCACGTTAGCTGACGAAATTCCCTTTCGTGCCCAAGCTATGATAGAACCTTTCGAGAAATGGGCCTTTGACTTTGTAGGACCAATTTCACCCATGTCTCGTAAGAAAAATCATATTTTGGTTTGTATAGACTATGTCACCAAGTGGGTAGAGGAAAAATTTAGGGCTACAAAAAAATCTATTGTCGAATTTATTTATGAAGACATCTTTACTCGTTTCAGTGTTCCTCGTGAGATTGTTACAGACCAAGGCACTCAATTCACTTCCAAGCTAATGAGAGAACTAACAGAGAAATATGGGATTAAACACTGTAAATCTTCTCCATACCATCCACAAGTTAATGGTCAGGTAGAGTCTACAAAAAAGGTTCTGGAAGCTATCTTAATCAAGACTGTTCAATTACATCATCGATATTGGGTTGATAGGCTTCCAAAGGATTTGTTGGCATATCAGATCACCTGGAGAAACACCACTGGGCATACCCCTTATGAGCTAGTGTACAAGAAACAAGTACTTCTACCGATAGAATTTCAAGTAAGGACCTTCCATATTGCCACAGAATTGGGACTAAACTTAGATGAGGCTCATAAACAACGAGCCCTACAATTAAATGAGTTGGATTAGATTAGGCAAGATGCTATCCAACGAACAATATTAGTCCAAAACCAGAGGATCAAGTGGCATGACAAGTTTATTAATAAGAAACACTTCCAACCTGGTGATTGGGATTTGTTGTTTGAATCCCGATTTAAAACTTTCAAAGGAAAAATTACCACTCGGTGGTTGGGTCCTTACGAGGTAGTCACCTATATGACAATGGAGTTGTGAAAATCAAAACAATTGACGATGGACAAGTCTCCTTTGTAGTAAATGGACACCGACTCAAACTTTATCACATGCCCATTTCCAAAGAAGATTTTTTACAGGTCATGTCGACTGAAAAGGAGTTGGCCTTAGTATATGGGGAAGTCCCCCCTTGTTCTTGAATGTGTTCTGAATTTTCGACTGTACATATGTAAATAAATTTGAATTTTCTTGATAAACAATTCTAGAGATTTCTGTAGGTATTTATTCACCAGGAGTAGACAGTTTCAAGGAGATTTAAAGGAAGGGTTTTTCTTCAAAACATTGTTATACTTGAACCTTTTTGTCTGCTAAGCATCAAATGAATAATGAGTTGTTGTAATTGGCCATATTTTTGCAAATATTTTCATCTTCTTTTTCTCAAGGCATCTTAAGAAGAAGTTGCTCTTGAAAACCTTCACCACTATGTAAGGAAGTGATACCGTAACCATCAAGCTTAGAGGTATCTCGTACAGTTTCCCCAAGAAACATGAGTAAGTGAGTAAAGTATATTTATTAAAGAGTAACAAGGAGGTTTGATTAGTGGTTAGCCATGGACACATAAAAAAAAGAAAGAAAGTGAGTTGAGCCTAAAGATACCTTACTGTTCTTTCCCAATGGTACCATCCACTACACACTAAAAATACTTGATTATATCATATATTTAGATAAGCTATGTACGCTTAAGTACCCCTTACATCAAGACAATCACCAAGGAATATATAACGGAAAGTCATCCTCTAACATAAATACCATCCCAATTAAAAACAAAGAGAGAAAAATTTGTTTTCAGAGTTGTCTCCCCATCTTCTTGCACAAAGCAATCTTATATTAAAATCTTAAAAGATGGAGGGCCAATCTTTAAGGGTGTAAGAGGCTAACCCGCTGGGATATTGAACAAGTCTACTGGCAGCGGGTATCGGCCTGTGGTATGACTAAGTAAACCCGTCGGAATACTGAATAAGCTTGTTGGCAGCGGGACATTCTACCTAGCGAGGATGATAATCTGACAAAAAATAAATACAAAATTTAAACTTGTCATGATGTATGACATTACTTGTAGACAAAGCTGACATGAAGTATGTATTATTAAGCTAAGGTTAATGAACTCCATAAATTTTCCATTGGGAACTAACTTTGAGACTATATTGAAACTCTCTCGCCTACCTCTTCTTGTCTATAGATAGGATCTCTTATCCTATAGGTGGGGCGATATTCTAACCGTCTTGTCAGTCCGATATGCAAAATTTATCTCTACACTTGACAAGCTGCAAATCTTTGGCTATTGGGAGAATTGACTGGTTTCCTATATTTTTGATTGTGAGGTGTCACAATACTTACGTGTGGGGGAGGGGTTTCATGTGTTGACAAATGATAATATTGCCTAGAAGAAGTAAAATCTTTGTAAAAATTTCTGTGTATTGTTTTCATGACACAGGGTATGACATCGACAATTATTTTATTTTTGAAATGCTAATTCCCCATGTGTTATAAACTGCCGTACATTTCCTTAACAAACCACTTAACTAGTTTATTTTCATTACAGACTGTTCATTACAGAGTTGAGATTACATGTCTTATGCGAGATAAATGAATGGATTGAGTGAGCATGATGGAAAAAAAAATAATAATGGAATACTCTACCTCTGCTCCTATTCACTATGACTGTCAAAATCATTCTAAGACTGCAGACTGTGGATTAAACATCCATTACATGAGGAATAAAATTGCATTTCGCACAGAGGTACCATATGGAGTGCCCTATGAGGTTCCATTTCAAAGACCATATGAGGTGTTGGACAACATGCCATATGAAAGTTCAAACGAGAAGTATACACCAATAACTGTCCACAATTTCAGGTAACTAGGAATCAATTGCATTTATTTGAATTAGTTCATGGCAATTAAGATTAAATAATGCAATCCTTAGACATTTTTATGATCAAATGTCCAAGTTAAAGACTTGGACAATGATCTAACCTCTTCATCATTACGATTGCCTCCCAAAACATGCCTTCAAATTCGAAATCGACGCATTCATGCTCACACATGGCAACTCGTGCGTGTGAATTCATTGATAAATGCAACCGTTTCCCCCCTGGGCGCACTAAAAAATGGAGGGATCGCTCAATTGGTTATCCCATTTATGCCTTATGCTCACCCTTTGCTCATTGTGCTCATCCCCGGTCTAATTGTGCTCAACCCCTATATAATTGCGCTCAACCTCTATCTAATTGCGCTCAGCCTCTGCCTAATCGCGCCCGTCCTCTGTCGAATTCACCCTCTTTCCATTTCTCCACACCGTCACCATGCCCAAACGATATGATCCATCCTCATATGCTGACCTCTTTGCCATCCCTGAGTTCGCACAGTGTAGGGAAGTGTTCCTTTGCGTAGGTTGGGGGTCGTTCTTGGCTCATTTGCAGGGCCACGATGACGACGTTTCGATGCAATTCGCCCTCGGATTTGATTGAAAGATGGCGCCTGTGGGGTCTCTCACCTTCATGGTCTCTGAGGAATCCATTGCCTTAGCCAAAAATCTTCCAAGAGTTGGGGATATATGGTTTAAACACCACCAATTTCCACAATCAAGCTATATCAGGGTTTTCAAACATGAATTTCAAAATATCTCTGGAGCTAAGGGATACTCCAAGGAGTAGATCAAAGAGGAACTAATTAACCCTCTCATAGTCATCACCAGATTGATCACTTGTGAAGGTAGATATTCCATCTTTAAAGCCTGTCACTTTCGATTATTATCTCACTTTCAGTTCGATAAGCCATTGAATTTTCCATTTTACTTCTTAAAGAGTCTTGAGAAGATGTCTTCCCAAGTAAGGAAGAATGTAACCAATCCCCATAACAACCTGTTTCACCATGGCCTTATCAAACTACTTGTCTTAGCCGAGTTGGAAAAACAGGGGAAAACATGGGATGAGTTCATTTACCAGTTTGCAAACCCTCATCTTACAATCAAGATGAGCAAGAAGACACTTGATCGAGGGACTGTTACTACACCCAAACCCCATTCTCCAAAGACTCCAAACCCTCCTGCCCAAGCTATTTCTTTACCGGACCAAAAGTCCAAGAATCTTGTTGAGGCCTATTGCTAACCCCCGAATGCCTTCAACGTCTATTGATCCTGTACCCAAAAAGTTACAAGAGCTAATTCAACAAGACTTCCCTATGGTCCCCACAAATAGGAGAGGAGCTAATCGATTTAATAGAGGATATTTTCGAAAGAGTACCTGAAATACGAGAGGAAAACCTTATGAAAACCCCCCAACCACTTCGGATCCTATCCAAGTATCCTCCGATCTGTAAAGCCCTCACAAAAGACTTATGGAAGTGTCTACAGAAGAATTGAAGCCTCATAGAAAGACAAAATATGAGCCTACTTCTCCTCATAAACCCCTTGTTACTCCTACCTCACAGATGCCTAGACCAGACCCTAAAACTGATAGACTTTATACATCTTTCAAGGGATCTAATCCCTCCTCTGAGATATCTGATCTTGCTCCAACCATTGAAAAACTACAACATGAAAATGATTAGCTGCTGCAACAATTGGAAGAGAGGAAGACTTTGGACAAGCATCTTCACCATGACAATGCAGTACTCCATGCAAAGGTGAATTCCCATCAACGATTGGTTGATGAAATGACCAAAACCAATCACAACCTTAGGGCACAATTGAAACAACATAAGAAGCACAAGAAAAAATCTTCAAGGCAAGAGGGAGAAGCTTCTAAAGCTAATCCTTCTCAACAAGTTTAATCATGTGGGGCAATTCATTTTTGTTTGCAGTGGGACCTGCAAAATCTTAGGTATGGGGGTAATGTTGGGCTCATGATTTGGATAAATTAATGATAATGATTAGATCCTTTTTGTTCGGTATTATATTTGTATTTTACTATTTTGAATAAGTTTTGAAGGATTCTTATACCAAATCGTCATAACTTATACCAGGTACGTATAATTGAAGTTTTGTGATGGTTTTAAGTTTAATTCAACATAATTTAATGATTCGAAAGAGCTAATATGTGATCTGTGTGTCACAGGGAAAAATCACATGACGTTTTTCCATCCAACAACTCATCCGCTACTCCATCCGTCACTGCATCCGGTACTCCATCCGACACTGCGTCCGACACTCCATCTTGCACTAAAACCGTGGGCGAGTTGGCGGTTGTTATATCGAAGGCCTGTGATGGGTAAATCGACGACATGGGTTTTTCTCGTGCTCGTGGCCTCTAGCTACCGATCTCTTGACATCTTGGATTGGGTTGTTATGCCGAGCATTGAGTGGCTCGCTTGATTTCTAGAAGCCACTGACGGTTAAAACACATTTAATGTAATTTGTTGTTTTTAGAGGAGGTCAACCCTTCCAATGGTCGACCTCTTGACTTGTAACTCCTATAAATACCACAGTAGTGGTAAGACAAGTGTTAAGTTCAAAATTGTGAAGCTAGCATTGTTTTTACTGTATAATTCGAGACATTTTCATAAATTCGTGTAAGACTATGTTTTTAATTCAAATGAAAAAATCGTGTTGCTTGAGCTAGTGATTCACTATTGAGGAGTAGCTACGACCTGCTGGGGGGCCCACCAGTGGTAGACGGTGAATAGTTAGATAGTTAACTTGTGTAATTGCTATTTCTTTCATTTTCATGCACATGCGTTTTTATCATTTTTTACTTACTGTATATTTGCTGATTCGTAGTTTAATTGTTTCAGTTTTCCTTTTTACACGTTGCTTATGAAGGATAGTTAATATGCTATGTCTTTTTTAATTAATAGGAAATAGATTGCAAGCTTAGCCACTAACCTCGTTGTGTGATTAAATGATAGTTAGAATTTCTGTATGCTGCAATAGAATAGTTAGAAGTTGAAACATAGTATTGAGATAATGTTTTCTTTGGCAAGGTTTCGATGGATGATTAGTTATTAGCTTTGATTTTAGTTCTCAATTTGCTTATCTAGTTTGCTTATTAATTCTCTTGTCATATTTTGAAATAGAAATAGGATTTTGAGTTATGTTTTTATGAGTATTTCCATTTGCAATTTAAATTGTTAAGAATATGATTAGTTTAGTTTACTTCATGCAATTTCCATTCTAGATTTAGATTGCAATTTTAATTCGAAGTTTGATTTTGAGTTTAGTTCTTAGTTGTAAGTTTCTAATTGTGTGAATTTGCTTACATTAGCATAGGAGTACATTTGAATTCAGTAGAATAGTGTTTTCTTATTGTTGATGATGAATGCATAAATTGAAAGATCACATGGATTTCCGGGGTAGTTGATATTTCTTCTATAATGGCTAAGTTCTCTTTAGATTGCCTGATTCATACCTTTCATTTCTCTATAGAAGTTAATATTGAGTTTATCTCTCTTGAGTTATCATTAATTGTTAAATGCCATCGTGATGTCATAAGACACTGAAGACATAATCATCAACATTATATTTGAAGTTTTCATGTTATTGTAGATTAAAGAGTAGTTGTTGATTAATCTTTGAATATTGTCATAATGTTTTCAATTCAGTAGGTTAAGATTTCATTTTGTAGATTAGAAGTAATTATGAAGTTTATCTTAAGAATAGAGTTCACTTGCTTAATAGTTGATTAGTTACCTGTTAAGTAGTTTTAATTAGTTTACTTGTTGCATAAGTTTTCATAGGTTAAGTTATTTAATTGCTTATTTTCTTACTTGTTGCTGCTCATTGAATTTGAATAGATTAATTAGATTAGTTTGCTATTGTTATTGTTCATCAAATAGATTAAATAGATGACTTGCTTTTGCTCATTAGATTGGTTAAGTTAACTTGTT
>SNQJ01S0081818.1:0-35341 GCA_010110895.2 Picea sitchensis
GATGTTATCATATGCTTGAGGCACTTCATTGATGATATCTTATGGTACATGGTGTATGGAAATGACTATGGTCATTCCCATTTGGTATGTAAGCAAGGCTTACTAGTGGACCCTGCCAAGATTGCAATGATTTTGGACTTACAGCCACCTACATCAGTAAGACAGTTAAGAGAAACCCTAGGCCATACAGGATACTACTTGAAGTTCATTAAAGGATATGCATAGATAATAGCACCCATGGAGAAGTTGTTGAAGAAAGAAGCTAAATTCCAATGGAATGAGGACTGCTAGAAAGGTTTGGATACATTAAAGCAGAAGTTAGTGACTGCACCAATTATAATATTCCGAGATTGGAAGAAGGAATTTCATGTTCATGTGGATGCATCGTCCATAGCTTTGGGCATCGTATTATCTCCTCCGGGAGAAGGAGAGTTATACCATCCAATTGCATTTGCAAGTAGGAAGAGGTCAACAGTAGAAAACAACTACACTACGATAGAACGAGAGGGATTAGCAATGGTGTATGCACTACAAAAGTTTAGATAATATTTGTTGGGTTCTCATTTCAAGATGTATATGGACCATTATGCACTAAGATACTTAGTGAAAAATCCTGTGTTGGGGGGGGAGAATTTGCAGATGGTTGCTATTGTTCCAAGAGTATGACTTTGAAGTCATCGTTAAGCCAGGAAAATTAAATGCAGGACCAAATCACTTATCGCATATTTTGTTAGGTGAGGATGCATGGAACCTAGATGATAGTTTACCAAATGCACATTTATTTGCGATTTGAATGGTGGATGACTACTTCATAGACATTTTGCAATTCTTAAGTACATGAATAGCTCCATGGAACATGGCAGTTGCACAAAAGAAACAATTAATGGTTAAGGTAGTGGACTATCAGCTAATTGTAGGGAACTTATACAAGTTAGGTACATATGGGATATTAATATGATGTGTGTTATAGCATGAAAGGCCAATGATAATATCAAAAGCACACGAAGGGATTGTAGGAGGATACTACGCGGGTAAAGAAACTGCGCAGAGTATTTTGTGTGGAGGACTATGGTGGCCCACACTTCATGAGGATGATAAGGAATATTTCCAAGAATGTGATGTTTTTCAAAGGGTTTGGAAGCCATCCAAAAGGGATGATATGCCCTTGCATCCACAAGTTGCACTACAAGATTTTGAGAAATGGGCAATAGACTCCATTGGACCGATCAATCCATCAACGAGGAGATCATGAGCTAGGTATACAATCATTGTGACATAGTATTTGACTAGATGGACATAAGAAACACTGGTCACAGACTATATTGTGGAGACTACTGCGTGATTTATGTTTGAGAATGTCGTCACAAGATTTGGCTTCCCACACAGTCTATTTGTTACACATTACTTTCATCATCCCTATGACCGTTAATGATGTAAACCTATATGTTGCCTTCAGAGGGGTCAGTGGCCTGAGTTCCTGAAGAGAGAAGGGAGAAGAACTTTTACGGAGAAAAGAAGTTGCATTTTCCTGTGTAAAAACCTTATAAAAAAGGAAGTTCACAGGTTGCCTATGTATTAGGGTGTGAGAATGCTTGATTCTCGCAGGTTGCATCATAGCTAGGGTGCGAACAGTTCGCAAGTTGCACTTTAAGTAGGGTGCGAGAATGCTTACATGTGGGAAAAACGAGCATTTTCTTGAATCTTCTAGAAGGAGAAACTTCCATGGTGAGGTGGCATCCGAATGGTTTGGATCTTACTCGCTTTCATGATTTAATGGTTTGGATCTTACTCAAGCCATGATTTAGTAATTTATCCTAACCTCTCCTCACCTTATCCTCTAAATTATAAAAGGAGAGGAGCTCTCATGGAGAAGGGGTTCTTGAGCTTGTTATCTTTTTTGGTTGGCTTGGAATTATTAGCTTGGTTGGAGTGGCTTCTGAGATTTGCTTTGTCAAAATAGATTGTGAACACGATCTATGCTCTCTAATTTTGGAGGAAGCGTGGGGAACTTAAGGACAAATAGAAGGGACCTTGCGACATATACATGGTTGTAATCTCTCTTTCACATTTAATATGATACAAGAATATGATTCTTTCTTATAAAGCTTATTGTGCTTCATTGTATGATTCCTTGATCACATACATAGGTTTATATTGAGTTTATGCTATTACTATCACTTTGGTTGGCTGTGTTCTTTTGCAAGATCATCACTGTATGAGCATTGGAACAGAGCTAGATACATCAGAGAGGAAGCGACATTTAAAATGGTATGTCACCCATCCTTTTTTAGTTAGTAAATTCAATTTAAAACTTATGAAAGTGCTGTTCGTTTGTTTGTTCTAGATCTAGGTGGATCTAGGGTGATCGGGCTAGGTGTCTGCGACCTACCGACAGTCTCCATAAAAACTATGACTCCACCTGGGAACGATTGTTTCCTAGTTAGTCTAGTTTCCCTTTGCTTTGATTGCTTGTTTTCCTGTCGGTCTCGAGTCTATGGGAGATCCATCTGCACTCTCCTGATTCAAAGTTCACCCTACCAGCCCTTTTCAAATTTTTACTTACATGTGCATTCCTCGTGACTGCACTTTATGGCCTCATGAGAATCATTGATGTCTCGTGACCCCACTGCTCAGCTAGGTGAATCAAGACTTTACCAGTTTCTAGCTTGTGAGAATACCTAATTCTCGCACCACACTCTATTGCTAGGTTACAACTTTTGTAAACTTTTTTGATTGGATCTTGTCATCTTTTGGATGACCCAGCCTTTTGCTTTGATCACCGGATTGAACTTTGACCCTATATTGATCCTGCTTAAGGGCCCCTATTTGACACTCTTTGAGTTGCTTTTAGCCATCTTTTTCTATATTTGGTTTTGAAGATTAGTCTCTTGTTTTGAGTGTCTTTCAATTACAGTTCATGTGTTTTCGAATTGTTTGGGGAAAAATCGACATTCTCAATAGTCTGGCTTAAAAAGAAAACTTTTAATGGGTTTCTTTTTTAAGAAAGTTCATTATTGCTTTAGTGAAAATTTTGAACAAAAGATTTAATTTCTGCTTTATATTAGATCGGGGCATCCTTTGCATTTGAAGTAGCAAAATCGCATGATTCTCTCGCATTTTTTATCTTTTAAATTATAAAAATTCCACCTCATACGAGGGGCATTAATTGTGTATTGGTGTACAGTACCTTTTTCTTATTTCTCGAGAATATTGATATTGATGAGTTTTGAAATTCTTTGGGGACACGGTGGTATATGGTAATGATAAATGTTTTCTCCTTCTCAGAGCATAGCTTTCATCAAATGAAAATATTACATCTTCATATCTTTGCATAATTTTGAGCTCACAAACACCATATTGTCCATGCCATTTTCCTCTCGAATAAAAATGTTCATAAATGAAGTGATTATAAAATTGATTAGACATTTCTATCTTTTTGGTATCAAACCTACATTAGATTAGTTGTAGGTTTGGAATGGTGAAAGATAACTTTCCAAAGTTACAAACAAACATAGAATCTTGAATTAGGAGGCTTAATCCACTTATTACATTTTGTCCTCGGGAAGCCCTTCTAACACAGGGTCAACTATGAGGTCGCATTGAGACTAGCAGTTATCACTGCTTTGTTGGTCTTGTGTAGAGATTACGGTATTATGGGGGTCGCTTTGAGAGGTATACCCACAATGATGAGTGGAAGCCTTTCTAAGTTGATTTTGATAGACACCGCCTCTTTGCACGCGTGGATCGACCACGACAGAGCTCTCTAAGCATCATCAAGAGGATTAAACCTTAGTGGCCTATCTCTCTAGGTTCTTTACACTTAGGTGACCGCGGAGGGGCAAGTTCACTTGCATTCGAATCGGGACGCTGGCCAAACTCACTTGGGCTCCTTGGAGGGTATACCCACGACATGTGGAGTTTTGCACCAAGGTGTAAGTCCGCTAAGGTGTCAACGTAACTTTTCCACCTAATTCTATCTCTTCTTACATTGTCTTCAAGCGACGCTGGATTTTATCACCAACTAGTGTGTTCATTGTGAGAAGGTTTTGTTTGTTTGCTCTTCGTTTCCTAGACTTTTAGCGCAGGCGGTTTGTTTTCCTAGTGCATCTTAGGTTGATTTATTTAATTGCGCTACTCTCGAATGTCCAATGAAGGAACCCTCATCTGTGGGAACTCTTTTTTTTTTTTTTATGGAAACATTGGTCCTCATATCGCTACTTTGAGCCTCCAGGACTCACAATTGGATTACCAGACGTTGTTTTCCACTGTAATCCTCAATGCAATTAGTGGCTTCTGGGCCACAAGCATTTCCAAGAGCATCAACTCTATGTTGATCCTTTCACCATCTTCACCACTAGCGGCCTTTCACTTTCTTGTTGCAGCCTTTCATCTTCTTCGTCCCGTGAAAGTTTTGAAGCTAGTAACCTTGACTAAGAAGAAGAAGAAAAGAAAGATTAAGAAGAAGAAAGATAAACATATCAAAACTTCCAACCATTGTCAAACATGTTGGAAAACAAACTTATTGTTAATCGTGGTTAGAGGTTAGATGATGTCAAGATCACCCAAATTCCAGAAGCCCAAGTACCGCAGCTTAAGGGTAGCCATATTTTTAAGGATTGCCCTGGCCTATCTAAGGTTATAGAAGCATAGTCTATACATCCTTGCCAACCCACATCAAGAAGCCTCAACAACATGCCGGGACAACTCCCCGGCCAACCAAATTTCATGCAGATATCGTTGGGAAGAAGAAGAAAAGTAGAGTCAAGTTCTGCAGGTATGTTATGCAATGGGAGTCATCTAACTCATCTTTTCCCTCATGGACAAAGCCTCAAATTACCGAAGACATGATTGTTTCTCATCCTCAACTTCCAGTTGTTTATCGCAAGCTTTCTCTCAACCCACTCAGGGCTGGGATGGAACGATCAACTGTTCCTCTGCTTGCTAGCTGGGTCCTGGGTTGATCAAGTGGTTAATTTGGTCACATCTTTGGATGAACCGGTAGACTAAGTGGTTGATCCGATCCCATCCTATGTCAACTCCACTCTCCCGTTAGAAAGTGAAAACCAAGCGGTCGATCATTTTTCAAACACCAACCCCATTATCCCCTTGAAGAACGCAACCCACATGGTTGATCTGATCTCATCAAGGGTCGATCCTACTCTCCCGCTAAAAATTAAACCCGATATTGCCCATGTATTTCTCGTTAATACAGACTCTAACGTGCCTGGGGGAATTCCTCTTCCCCTTCCTCCTGTGGAACCCCCTCCAAATAATTAGGCCATCATTTTTAATTGGGGTGTACTAACTGGACCTCATCTTCCTCTTACATTCCTTTCCAGACACAAGAGCTTTCTTTGGTCGAGACATTCCTTCTACACCTATATAGATGAAGGTCTATCTATTAGTATTTTTCTCTTGCCAAGGCAAGCTTTGGGTTGTCCTCCACTTGCACCGGCTATGCAGAATCAAGATCTTAAGAACTAGTCAACCTTTTAGGGATCCTTCCTCAATTTCCTCAGAACTTTGGGAGGGAAATTGTCTGACATCATGGTAGTCCAAGACCCCGATTTTTCTTTTTACCCTCAAGCGGATTATGTCTATGCCATGAAAGCCATTGTGTCTACTCTTTTCATGTGATATATTTCCTCACGATGGACTAGTTGTGACTGCTGATCAACTTTCATTCATTGACCTCCGACTGATTGCCTCATCGTTTCTATATGCGACGCAGACGCCCCCACCATAGGTCAATTATGTATCTGTCGCCCATGGTATTTCCAACTTCATGACTTAGATCCAAAGAGTTGACATGGCGACTTTCCATAGGGTTGTTAGAGTCTCGATCTTCTTACTCCCTCACAAGCGAATTTCTATGGTGTCCTTCCAGAGGTGTTCAATAAAATGAAGACCTCTTGAAGCCATGACTGAGTTTTTTCCTCGACATGGTCTCCTTCCTGAGCATTGTCCTCTTTGGAATCCATGATCAAGAAGACTCACAGATATTTTTGGTATCTCGAGGTAACCTCGCTTAAAAAATGAAACAGAGTTACATATATAGTTCTTGTTTCTATGTCAAGCTCATTAAAATGAAATAGTTTTCCCTCTCTCATTTGAGTCAAGTCCTTCGCCTAGTATTTGAAGCTTCAATTCCTCCTCCTTTGTTGTTGGATGAAACAGGTGCTTGGGGGCAATATCAGATCCTCCTGACTTCATGTCAAGTTGAGCCGCTAGTTTTGTTTGGGGCTATACCAACCATCCATGTGTTATGTGTTGGGAAGTTGCAAGATAGTTTTCTATGGTTCAAGCTTGTAAAATGAAACCACCCACCTCAAGCATTGTTTATGGTTTAAGCTTGTGTAAAATGAAACTAGGTCAAGCATAGTTTTGTTTAGTTTTAAGCTCATTAAAATTAAAATTCATCCTTCCAAGCATAGTTTTGTTTGTTTTGTGCATGCATAAAAAATGAAACAACTGAAGCTTATCTTTTGTTCTTTCTCATGCTTGTAAATTAATGAGAATAAGTTAGTCAGCTTAGTCTTTTGTTCTTTCTCGTGCTCGAGAATCAATGAGAATGTAACCGAAGCATACTTTATCACTTTTTTGACTCGTAGTTATATTTAAAAAGGAAACCCCCGATTTTAAGTTCTTTTTCATACTCTCTAAACATGAAAATATTATCGAAGCCACCTTTGTTCTTTTCTATGTCATAAAGTATTTGAAGAAAAACGTCTGCTGGAGCAATAGTTTATCTCTTTTTCTGGCCTCATCCGACTACTTTATGAAAAATGAACTCAGAGAGTTCTCTTTAGTTTTCTAGACTCTATAATCATGAAACCGAAGTTTTTCTTAATTTGCTAAAAAAACATCGAAGATCCATATGGTACCGAACCACTCCTTCCTAGTGGTTCGTTAAACATACTCCTCCTGAGGGACCTTGGTTGATGAGCTTTACATTACAAGCATTAAGGTTATCCTCCCTCAAGCTTGGGTAAAAAAATAAAGAGGTACTCACTTTAAATGGTGGGGGAAATGGGAAAGAAATGTATCTAAACCTCACGACATTCTATGGAAGAGTCTCTTTGAACATGACACCTTTCACTCACCTTGTGTCTAGGTTGGAAAATCCACTTGTCTCTTGATCATACTCTATAAGATTACAAATTGATCCCAGGATCCTTGTTGTTGAGTCAGCATTTCCAACACAGCTTGGTCGGGTCGTCAATATGTTTAAAATGAAGTTCAACCCGGAAAACCTTCTACTACGTTGGCCATTTTGTAGTCTTGTTTCTATCAGATCATCCATCCTCGAGTCGGCCTTGAATCACTTGTTACTATGATTCATCAAATCTTAATACCTATTTCATGTCATTGATGTGGGATACATCATTGCTCTCCGTGACAAGTCTTTTCCTATCAACTTCAACTCATTATCCAGAATTAGACTTTGAAACCAATTGGTACCTGGAACTTCCATGCCTCAATGGCGTTTCCTTGCTTTCGATGGGTTTTCATTATTGACCACTAATCAGAAGATTTCGTCGAGTGTTCAAATTCAACTCAATAATTCACATTCATTGGATTGTACCAGACTACCTTGAGTCACATTAATGGCGGGATTTCCTCGACTTGTTAACAAAGATACGTCAATGACCAAGAATCAAGTGGTTTCTACCATGTTCGACTTCAACACATGTATTCACATGGTTAGATTCGTGACTATAGAGTGGTGAGATGGAAAGACCCCGGATATTTTCATTGCATCTAGGTTACGCTTGAGTATATCTGGGTAATGGTTGCATAGATCCATTATTGTATGTCCGGTGTATTATGTTCAAATTTGGAGTCTATAAATACAGATTCACGCTATTTTTGATTGCATATGTTCAGATTTGAGTCATATATTGGAATGGATCCACATTGTATGTTTCATGTGGCCATGAATCGGTCTTTTACTTGACATGGACTGCATACCCAGACGGCGTTTGAAATATTTGTATCGAAAGGGGAATGCTCTACTCAAAGATATATTATTGTATTGTATTTCCTTGTCATTGGCGTGTTCAATCGATCACTTTTGTTCCTCATTATTCTCATAAAAGTATTTCAAATTTTATCACTCTGTTCTATTTTCATACTTTGGGGGGCTCTCTCAAGGACATTATTTTCGCCATCCTTATGATCGTTAATGATGTAAACTATATGTTTCCTTCAAAGGGGTTGCAATCTCGAAGTTCTCAATAGAAGGGAGAAGAACTTTTCCTAGTGAAAGGCTGCATTTTCCCTGCAAAATCATAAAAAGGAAGTTCACATGCCTAAGTGTATTAGGTGCCCGGGATTCTCACAGTCGCATCATATTAGGGTGCAATGTACTTGTGTTGCACTATAATCAAGGTGCAGAATGCTTACACGGGAAACGAAATGTCAATCTTCTAGAAGGAGAAACTTCCATGGTGAGTGGCATCCCAATGGTTTGGATCTTACTGCCATGATTTAGTTGGATCATCCTAACTTCCTCACCTATCCTCTTCAACTTATAAAAGGAGAGGAGCTCATGGAGAAGGGGTTCTTGAGCTTGTTAGCTTTGGTTATTTGGAATTATCATCTTGGTTGGAGTGGTTTTGAGATTTTATTTGTCAAGAGAGATTGTGAATATCAATGATCTATGCCTTTAATTTTATGAAAGTGTGTGTGGGGAAACGGCGACGCTTGGAAGGACCTTATGACATCAAGACCATGGTTGTAATCTCTCTTTCACATTTAATATGATACAGTAATATCATTATTTCCTATAAAACTTGGTGTGTTTTATTGTATGATTCCTTGATCGCATACATAGGTTTATATTGAGTTTATGCTATTACTATCACTTTGGTTGGTTGCGTTCTTTTGCAGGATCATCATTGTATGAGCATTGGAATGGAGCTAGGATGTCAATGGTGAGAGGAAGTGACATTTAAATGGTATGTCACCCAACCCTCTTTAGTTAGTAAATTCAATATTTAAAACTTAAGGAAAGCGTCATGTTCTGGTGTGTTTTGTTCTGGATCTAGGTGGATCTAGGGAGATCAGTTAATGTCTGCACCTACCGATTAGTCCGATAACACTATTGAGTGATCAAGGAACACACTTACTGAATAAGATGATTGCAACATTGATTGAGGAGTTCCAAATTCACCACCAGAGCAACACGTTGTTATAAGACCTTAGGTTTAGTATACTCAACCAAAAAAACTAATCAAATACCAACCCTTTCGGCATCACCTGCATGCAAGTAAAGTCTCACCCAAGGTATCCATTGGGGCTATAGGAACCAAGTTTCTACAGGGACGAGGGGATGTGAGGCTATCATCATATCCGTTACTATTTATCCACCCCATGCACAATATCTTTATCCATGTCCTTTGATTTGTTAACAAACTCTATTGTGCAGAACCCTTAAAACATAGAGTGCAATATAAGTAACCCATTGTATCATTCATTATTACTTTGCATCAATCATACAGTAAACAAATCTATATTAATCATGCATAAATAGAACATCCATGAGAAACCACATCAAAGGACACATTTAGACACATGATTTAATGTGGTTCACACAATCCTTGGGATACGTCCACAACGACTAACTTCTATATTAATCTTCATGCAGTAATCACCTTAGGCCTGTGCACTGCACTTACAATAGATAAAACATATTATATCCTTAATATATCCTAGCCGCTATACAATGCACGCCTCTCTCTCTGCAAAATATCTCCAAAACCGTAAGTAAGGATTCTCAATCATAAGCAACCTAATCTTCCTTTTTTCAGTAGCCTATTCTTCCCCAACCCATTACGTATTTATACATCGAAATAGGGATAAAAATCTATGACATCTCATGAAAACTTATTCAACCGACAACCCTCATGGTTTGTGCATGCTTTTCCTAACTTTGCACCTGCACGTTGGTTTTCCTTTATTTTTGCTTGCATGTTGTTTTTCCTTTCTTTTTACCTGCATGTTTCTTTTGCATGCCTAACTATTGTTCTTCCTTCTTTTGTGCACACTCTAATTTCTGCTTTTACCTCGCAAACTGCTCCCTTTTCTTCTTTTGTGTGCACTCTTCAAAACTTGGTTATTCAAAATGCATGTCCAACAACCCTCTTGCACCTACATCTTCTCAACTAGATTTTATTTTCTCTTATTCATGTTTGGTTGATCTTCATGCAAACCCCTCCCTTGTCATTGCCTCCAAGTCCCTTTCTCTCTAGATATTCCAAACCTAAAACATGGACACTCCACCATGCAAATCGATGGGCAAGAAGGAAATTAGTGAATTACCATCCGGAGGAAGGTTTAAGAACCCCAATGTACTATCAATCTAAGAAGCAACCATAGCCATATTCTTCTCCAATTTTGAGTACTCATGAGCTTGCATGTAAGCACTCATAACAATTTCTAATTCATGCCATGCTCAAAGGTTAGCTACATACTTAGTCACATATTAATCTCACTCATATGCCTCAATAAAAAAAATTGCTCCTTCATTTCGTGCCATTTACTCCATTGAAGCATGGTCTTTGTCACCTCTCATTGAGCCTCTACAATTCCCATTCCATTTCATTGCATCCATATTTTTATTTATGTCATACCACACATCACATATCCACCATTTTTATTGCACCATGAGGACTCTTGGAGATAGAACACAAAGAGAAAGAGCCAAAAGCAAGAAGAAGAAAACACACAACTCTAAAAGATTCCCACATGATCGCCAAAGCTCCCTCTCCATCTTAGTCATAGAGAGGAAAAACTAGTAGGGATAAATAAATCCACATCATGATAATAAACCCACACAAAAACGGATACTCATGCACCACCTTCCACATATGTCAAACCATTTTCAAGCAATCTAGCATTGAAATTAGTGCAGGGGGAGGCATAAATTCTCATATTGTCGCACATGCATGTTAATTCACTTGGAATCCACTACCATTACTAATTCAATATGTAGTAAAATCAAGGGAGGGACATATGAAATGCCCCCCCACCCCCCTTTTTTTGAAGAAATCATTTCCCCAATCGCACACGCAAGTTTGCAAGACAATCTGCCTCAACATTACAAGTAAGAAAAACTTGATAAAAATAGATGGCTTCAAACTTATTTTCCAATTCCAAAGTTCTATGGATTGAATAATTAAGACTGGATTTAGAGGGGTGGATAAATCAAGAAGGAATAAAATGATTATAGAGGAGTCAATGTCCATTATTTCTTGCTTGATCCTATTTTCATGCAACAATTTTGTAGTCCTTGGAACACTACCAAATAATTTTACTCATTGTTTGTGGTGTTTCCTAAACCCCAAGAAAAATCATTTGCTACATTTCCTTTATGATTAGTGACGATCCCCCCACACAAACCACCCTTGATGATGATGATTTTTACCACCTATTGAGACTAACGTGTGTGTGTGTGCGCGCACACACACGCACGCACGTGCACATGCATTCCAAGAAAAAAAACACATAGGGCAGGCATTAATTCTCATATTGTCGCACATGCATGTTAATTCACTTGGAATCCACTACCATTACTAATTCAATATGTAGTAAAATCAAGGGAGAGACATATGAAATCCCCCCCCCTCTTTTGAAGAAATCATTTCCCCAATCGCACACGCAAGTTTGCAAGACAATCTGCCTCAACATTACAAGTAAGAAAAACTTGATAAAAATAGATGGCTTCAAACTTATTTTCCAATTCCAAAGTTCTATGGATTGAATAATTAAGACTGGATTTAGAGGGGTGGATAAATAC
The DNA here is from genome assembly GCA_010110895.2 of Picea sitchensis. Taxonomy (NCBI): domain Eukaryota; kingdom Viridiplantae; phylum Streptophyta; class Pinopsida; order Pinales; family Pinaceae; genus Picea; species Picea sitchensis. The sequence continues at coordinate 11,801 of SNQJ01S0081818.1, forward strand.
AGTAGGAATAAAATGATTATAGAGGAGTCAATGTCCATTATTTCTTGCTTGATCCTATTTTCATGCAACAACTTTGTAGTCCTTGGAACACTACCAAATAATTTTACTCATTGTTTGTGGTGTTTCCTAAACCCCAAGAAAAATCATTTGCTACATTTCCTTTATGATTAAAGTACTATCCCCCACACAAACCACCCCTGATGATGATGATTTTTACCAATTTATTGAGACTAATCTGCGGTGGTGTGCAAGGCCAAGACACACACGCTATCTATCGGCAGTAATATGTGATTCCAAGAAAAACACATTTTTTTATTCTAGAACACTCTTAATGATGATGATGATGATGATTGTTATCTCTCTCTCTCTCTCTCTCTCTCTCTCTCTCACACACACACACACACACACACACATATATATATATTAGAAGAATGAAAATTACATTTTGCATGTGTCTATTTGACACTGATACAAAAGTATACCAAAGTCCAACATACATCATGGCCTGATAACCTAATATCAACCTCTCAATACAAGGATCCCCAACATCATGGATTATAGTCCCCATTATACATTTAGTTTTGAAAAAGAGATTGCAAAATATAAATCCTTTTATCCAAATCAAGATAAGGCCACATAGTCCACACATTTAAATTATGACCCCCCGAAAAAACAAAATTGGCCTACTTCTTGAGCCATTGGCCTACTACAAAACCCAAAAATTTGAAAACCCCGGATATAAAAATAGATTAAAGGAAAGACATTGAAACTGGAGAGAATCCATCCACAACCTCTTCCAAAGATATTCTTCTAGCTATGAACGATTTGTAGTGTTCCTTAACCCTTAAACTTGAAACACAACCAATTATATAGATAATATAATTACAATAACCAGATATAAGAGACAATAGGATGAAAAGGAAACCCTTCTATTATGATAATTAGAAGAAGGAAAATAATGTTCTCTTACCTCTAAAGGGGGGGAAACCTTTCACTAATTAGAGCTCCAAATACAACCAACCAAGATAATCATTCCATAGCTTCCTATGTCTTTAAATAGTTTTTTAATAGAAAAAATCCTAACTACTTGTGGTCCCATAACTAATGGATACCAACTACCTAGTGGGCCCTATAAGGTGGACCCTTTTACATCAAATAAATATCCACTATTATCTAATGGGCCTTATTTAAAGAGGATGGTTTCATACAAAACTTGACTAACTCCTAGGTAGCCTAAAGTAGGGAGGTTAGGGTAGGACCATAACATGCCCTCCCCTTTGAATGAAACATTGTCCTTAAGGTTGTAGATGAGGAAATTGTTACATAATTGTGGTTAGTTCCCATGTGGCATCTTTGGGTGTCATGTCTTTCCACTGGATTAGTACTTCATGGGTTATGTGATGTCACAACTAATGCTCTTTGGTATCCAATACTGCTTTCAATTGAATCCAAATGGATCCTTCTTCATCAAGTTATGGTAAGCTAGTTTTCACCTTCCACATCGATCTCATGACCTTCTTTAGACAAGACACATGAAATACTGGAGGAATATTGGAGTGAGCTAGAAGAGCCAATGTGTAGTCCACTAGACCAATGCACTAGATGATCTCATAGGGTCCATAGAGCTTTGGTGCTAATTTCTAATGTGTTTGGACTTTGAGTGATGTTTTTTAAATGGTTAGAGGCAAAGAAATATTTGATCCTCTGCTACAAAATAACATTCAAAGTGATGTTGGTCTGCTTGTTGCTTCATTCTATTTTAATCCATAACCAAATTTTCCCTTAGTATGCAAATAATGGATTCTCTAGTGTGGAGTGTGTGATCCATTGCCTGAACCTTGGAGGTTCCTAGTAAATGTGAAGTGACTAACAACCATTTTTTGGATATAAACAAATTCATATGGGGTAATTTCGGTATCTACATGATAAGAGGTATTGTACCACCATTTTTCAAGGGGAATCCATTATGCCCATTGATGTGGTTTTTCAAAAGCAAAGCATCTCAAATAGGTTTCTAAGCACTTTAACCACTTCAGTTTGACCATCTTTTTTGGGGTGATATGTAGTGCTCATTTTTAGCTAGGTACCTTGTACTTTAAACAAATCCTACTAAAATTTGTTGGTGAAGGTAAGGTCATGATCCAAGACAATGGAAGTAGGAATGCCATGTAACTTAAAAATCTAATCCAAGAAGACTTGGGAAACTGAGGAGGGGGTAAATGGATGTGGTGAGGCACAAAAATGAGCATATTTGGAGAGTTAGTCGATGACCACCGTGATCATGGATTTGTTGCCCGCCCTCAAGATTCCCACTGTATAGAAATGTTATTCCATATATGTTTTGGGATTGGTAGTGATTGCAATTCCCATAGCATCTTTATTGTCTCACCCTTGTTCCTTTGGAAAGTGTCACATGTTGCCACAAAATCCTAGGTGTTGGTTTTTATGTATTACCAAAAGAATGAGCACTTAGTTCATTTATGTGTTTTATGAAATCCAGAGTGACCAACTATAGGTGATGAATGAAATTCCTCTAATATCCTTTATTTTAAGGAAGAATTCTTTACTAGAACAATGTTCCCTTTATATCGTAATGTATCTAGCTGCCATGTATACCCTTTAGTAGGGTTGGGATCTTCTAGAAACCTATGGATGAGATGAAAAATAGTGTCATTTTCCAACCATTCTTGATAGGATTCTTGAGCCAACCTAGAATGGGTAAATATAAGGAAAATATGGATATGTCTTCCTCAAATTGTCGGGATAAAGCATCAACCACCACATCTTATTTACCTTTCTTATAGATAATATCATAGTCATACCCTAGCATCTTAGTGACCCACTTATGTTTCTCTTGTGAGGATAACCTTTGTTTGAGAAAGTACTTCAAACTATGATGTCCTGTCTTGATTTGGAAATGTCTCCCTATTGAGATATAGACGACAAGTCTCTATTGCATGTAGGATGGCCATCATCTCTTTCTCATATGTGGATTTACCCAAATTGTAGTCACACAACTGCTTATTGGTGAATGTCAAGGGGTGCTCTTCTTGCATCAAAATCAATTCTAGACCTTTACCCGAGGCATCACATTTGAGGAAAAAAGTTTTAGTAAAATATGGTACTACCAATACTAGAGTAGTGTTCATGGCATCCTTTAAAGAAAATAAGTTTTGCTCAACTGCTTTGCTTCATACAAAGGAATTCCCTTTGAGAAAGGATGTTAGGGGAGCTGCAATTTTACCATATTTTTTTACAAAATTATTGTAGTAACCAGTAAGTCCTAAGAACACACGAAGGCTCCTCTATGTCTTGGGTCAGGACCACTCTTGCATAATCATAAATTTCTTGGGATCTACTCATAAGTGTAGATTTTAACCTTCTACAATATTTACTGCAAAAATATTTTCAGTAAAAAAACAAAAAAGATACAATGGCAAATACAAACATTACATAGAGATTTTTACCCTGGAAACCCAAACCGATAAAACCAACATATTCTATATTCATTCACAGTGATACATTGTTTACAATGCAATATACATATAGGAGCCAACAACATCCAAAACCCTAACCTAATGACCTGGATTAGTCAACAACCCTAATTCCTTAACCGAAAATAGAAAATCATCGACGAAAACCATGTGCTGAAAAATCTCCCAACAATGGACACGAAACCGAGGCAACACGAAAAACGAGGAAAAAAATTGACATGTTTCTTGAGGAAAAAAAAATCTCGGGGGCGCTTCCCCTAAACCCCCGCGGGAGGGGATTTCGCCCCCCTGTATGCTCGATGCAACGCAGACACTACTACTCGTGCAAAGAATATAACACATACCCAACAATAATCCCTCCTTACTGACAATGTACCCTAGGTATTCAAACTATGAAGCCCCAAAAGAACATTTGGATCATTTCAAGAATAGTTGGTGGCCCCTTAGAATTTGCAAGGATCTATTAACATGCTCTATGAGAGAGTCATGCATTTTTTTGTAGATCAAGTTATCATCAAAAAATAATAGCATAAAACTATGTAGAAAGGGTCGAAAAATTGTGTTCATGAGGCTCTTTCACCTCTAAAATTTCATAAGGACCCTCATGTGTGTGGAAGGATATATACAGAATTTCTACCTCTTTCATTTGGATTTGATGGTAGCTAGAACATAAGTCTAGTTTATTGTAAAGGCTCCATGAAGTTCATCCAAGAGATCATCAATAACTAGGATAGGGAATTTGTCTTTGATAGTTAATTTATTGAGGGCTCGAAAATTAGGACATGTGTTCCACTTACCTTCCTTATTTAATACCATGACCACTGGTTATGAGTAGGGACTACTACTAGGATGTATGAATCCAACCTCCAACAATTGCTATATTATATTTTTGATCTCATTCTTTTGTGCAAATTGGTGCCTATAAGGTTGCACTTTTGGTGGTAGACTACCAAAAATTAGTGGAATCCCATGGTCATGCTCCCCTCATGAAGGTGGTAACCCCGAGGGTGTTTCAAATACATGTTGATGTTTGGAGATGACCAAATACAAATCAAGGTGAATCTCTTATGGGGGGGAGTCTACTACTTGTATGGTATTGAACTGTGCAATAATGCCTGAGTGGCCTTTCTTCAATAACTTCTCAATGCAATGAGAGGTGATAATTTTAGGGAAACTGGATGTAATCCCTATTAATGGTATGTTTGTGCCCTTCCTTATTGAAGCTCGGGTATAAATCCTTGAAATCCATGGTGATGGGTCCCAATGTGTGTAGTCATTATTCCCCAATGACCACATTGCAACCACCCATGTCAATAGTGAACATGTGGGTTTTGAGATGATCTCACCCATTCGGAGTTTCACATTTTCACATTGGCCAACATATTTCGTCATGAATCCATTGGAAATCATAATTTGAAAATTAGGTATAGGACGTACATAAGAATGGGTTTCCTCGACCACTCTCCTATGAAGAAAATCGTGGGTGTTGTCACTTTCAATCAATACAATCACTTTGTTATTCTTGATATAACCAATAAACCTCAATGTTTGGGGTGCCGAGAAATTTAATATTCCTCACAAGGATATTGATAAGTGGTTTCCTCTTCCATCGCAGGTGTGGTATCATCCAACTCCGGTTCAGGAGAGTCTTCAATGGATGTCTCTTCTGAGTGGTTGTGTGGGGAGACATCCATTTGAACTAGTTTTTGTTTTTTACCTTTGCACCCTTTGAAATATTTCTCATCACAATTATAGAAAAAACGAAGGCATTTTCATTTTTCCATATCTTATGGAAATAACTTGTTGATTTGGACTAGTTGTGAGTTGGAGGAGCAGGGGGTAGTCACCACATGAAGGATATGGATATTGGTGAATAAAGGTATCTTGGTTTGTGCATTGATCTCCATCCCAACTTCTTTTAGCTATGTCACAATATTCCAACCATGTTTTGGGGCATTGCATCATGACATGTGCTCAAATTTCTTCCTTGAGACCTCTCTATAGATTGTCAATTGGTCAAAGATAATAATATAGTACATAACTATGTTTTTTGGCATAATTTTTCCAGGTGCCCCAAAAGGTGAGTGTCACATTCAAAACAAGAATAAATTACTTGCACAAACTAGATCTTGTAAATGTAGACTTTATAAGCCTTCTTATACCATTTCCACCACTTCCAATATTTGACATCCAAATATAAGACCCCCACTTCTAGTTTTTGTAGGTCATTAGTAATTCCATGGAGATAAAAACAGTGTTCCATTTGGGTAACTCATCTAAAGGGATTTGACCCATCAAATTTGTTCATGCCAACCTTTGGAAATTGGTTCCATGAATTGTGATTCTAAAAGTGTGGTCGGGGGTTATCCTGAAACAACATGCGTGTGGCCTAAACTTCATGGGTTGGAGATTCCTCAGTTGGATTAATGTTTGGATGTATTATATCAACATTCAAGTGGGCACCTTAATGTGAGTCATACATATTAATAATCCATGGTTTATTTTCAAGGAATTAGCATGAATTTGTTGGATCTTATAGAGTAGTAATTAGTTATAATTGATTATATCTTCTATAAATTGGTTAGAATTGATTATATTTTATATAGAAAGAAGGAATGGAATATCATTACATATTGTTTAATATATTGAAAATTTTACCAGGCATGATGGTGCTCTAATTTTTATCATCCTTCATTTGCACATTGAAGTTTCATAGGAGTTGGTTCCCCTATGCAGTTTATTAAAGTATTGGGATGGTGCTCAATGCACCATAGAGATCCCCTATGCATACAATTCCCTTCTCACTTAGCATAGTTCCAAAGGCTTGAAGGTCACTCTCACCACAATGTTTGTCATGTTGTTCATGAATGTAGGGAGAAATGTCATGGTTGGCCTCCTCCTCACTCAAACAATGATAAATTTAGTCCCCTAACACTTTCTTGTGTCTTAAATCTACTCATCATAATGATGGATAAGACCCTTACCCTACTAAAACTACTCATCATAATGATGGATAAGACCCTTACCCTACTAAAACCAATTGCTAAAGATGAGAAATAATATAAAAATAAAGTCAATAAGGTAGTTGGTTATAGTCAACTTCTACCAGACAACAGTGTCATCCTAGTCTATGACAGTCATGGTAATCATAAGAGGTTTATTCTTGAACTAATAGAAGCTAAAATTATAATAGCATGGCCTATTTTGGTTTCATATATAACTTTTCTATTATAAATAAAGAGCTATGAAAGCCTTTGACAATGTCGCTTTACAAAGTAGTTAGTTATTTGTATTCTATTTGTTTATTTGTGTATTTGTTTTATTTTACGAGATAAAAAGGTTAGTTGATAATCCAACAAACATAATGCATGGATTGTTGCATACTAGGTTTATGTCAATTCAAAGAGAATCATTGCAAGTCTCCATCAAAAGGGTGTTTATTTAAGCATGGGAGGGGCTTCTCATGGCAACATAATATATATCATTTTTGGGGATTAACCGTAGTGTAAGTCAGTTAATATATGACCATATCCATGTGTATTAGTCTAAATGACCAATAATTCTCATGATTTAATAGTCCACTTAGCACTCACTGCTCCAAATCTAACCGCTCATCTCGACAATTTTCGCCCACGCTTCTCTAGAATGGGGACATTTCTTTGTAATTGGGGTTTTGCACTTCCAGGGTTGTCCTGAATACCTACACAAAGATCCATGTGGAGATTGGTGGCCACACACCTAATCCAATTGACTTATTATTTATGTTTTCATGTCAACACATCCTTTTGAAGCCTAAGCCATTTTAGTTCTAAACTATTTTTCTTGGTTTTCCACAATAAATTGTAGATAGAGTCTTATTTTGATGGAAAATTAGCATAGTTCCTCAAAATAAATTTCCAAATCTGCCACACACTTAAAACAAAGATCATATATGCGTGCTATGACCAAGGAAGTTAATGTAATTAACTTATCCCAATCCAAGTCTATTGTATGACTTTTGGCACTTCATCTCCTTAGGTTAGGGTTTCTTTGGATGCATAGGGTTTTGGCATTAATATATATCATAAAAAGGCCTTCGTGAGGCTCATTGTAATCATCTTCTATGAATGAGTGTCGCTACATCTCTTCTTAGAGATAAAGATGCCACCCTTCTAGAGAGTCTTCCACTGTGATTTTTGCATTCTTCGTATTATTTCTTTTCCATTACTAGAAATGTATTGTTGTATCTCTGCTTCCCGGCAATTTTGCATGAGTATTTCATTGTAATATCTCTACTTTCATTAAATTCCGAAAATAATATGGATTACTGGTATCAGAGAAGTCTGCTCTTGATCGTTTTTCACTTCATGTCCCCGACGAAGTCCGAGTATGTTGCATCGGCTTGTCTCTATTGAGGAAAATTCCTCTCACACACCCAAGAAACACCCCTATGGTGGTGTATGTGAAAATAAAAAGGACAGAGCATAAGATTTTATTAACCCTGCTTCTTGAGCAAGCTCTCACTAACAGAGGGATGAAATGATGGAGAATTCTGTACACATCCTTCAACGCCTATCGATAGTAAACTGTGACATCTTCATCAAGAGACCACTTTGGAGGAACTTATCCATTCAAGGTACAAGTTATTTTTAATATTCCCATATTTCAAGGACAAATAGATTTATGCCTTGTGAAAATGGTTTTCACCCAATTAGAAGGTTATTTCTTTGTTCACAATTTTCCATTGTGGAAAAGATCACCTCGCACTCCTTAAGGCTTCCCCCATGTCAAACATTGGTGGAAACTTAATGGGAGAAAAGTCATGCAGGAATCGAATATATGGGTCGATCCCACTTGGGATTTTGATGGTCAAGGAACAATACTCACCATTGATAACTATGAAGACCAAGACATGAGATGGACCACATTAATCACAAGAGGGAAGAGACAAATGCCTGGAGCTCACAAATACTTTTCATACCTTGTGCACCAAGTCAGTATCAACTACCTAAGTGGACCGGTTCTCGAATACCATGGGCTGGTATAGTACATCCAAACCCAATGGATTTCCAAACATCTCATCATTGGAGTCACGTATCAATATGCTATCAAAATCGAAGGTAATTTAAGCACCAAAAAATGGAGTTTGGGTATGAAAATCCGAAACCAAAGCATGGTAAAGACAACCCTAACCAACATCCTCCGGACAACCAGTCCAAGACATCTGGACAAGAAGGGTAAAGGGAGATGAAGAATGACACTGTAAAGTCGTGTGATTTCCAAAAATCCCTGCACAACACCGATGAAATGTCACCTAAAAATCGCTATGGTCGAGTTCAAATACAAGGAGTTGAAACCTGATTCACAATATGATCCATAAAATAATGAAAACCAACGATCATCGATGCAAACCCCATCGCCAATATTTGTCACACCGCAACAATTCAACCAAAGAACTAGTAGATCCCAAAGAGGGGGAGCACCTCTTCCATTCACAGATGTGGGTAAAGGGACCTTGTTACATTTCATTGTTGATAATGATTGCATCCGTGAAGAACCCTCATCCAACCGAGGTCATCAAACAATTAGTTGTTGACAACACGACACCCATAACCATACAACATCGATTGGTTTCACTAGGGACGATCTTTGTGTCATCTAGCAGTGTCTCATGTCCTATAGTATCCATCCCTTCAAGGATGAGGGGTTATGTGATGTTGCCCCCTCTCGATGTCCAGTGGATGTTGTTTCATCCAACCATATATGTGGAATCATCGTGTTGTTTGTGAGTCTTGACCCTATAGTGTCATTATTACTCCTGGGGTTCATCTCTACAGGATACCGGAGCTGGGTTCTCAATCGCTATTCCAAAATAGTGTCGCAAGGTAATCTCCCATATTGTGAAAGTTCATCCTCTTCACAAGATGTCTAGTGATGCAATGAAGGCCATCAGAACCACTACAACCCCAAGACCTTTCCATCCAACAAAAGTAGATTGAAGATATTGTTTCTTCACCATGATGGTGCCTACACAATGCCATCAAACCTGAGACGTCACCGTGTTGGTGGAATGGGATTCAACCTCAACAATGTGTTCAGACAACCTTCCATACACCAAACAATGCAACTTCTCCAACAAGCGTAATAACTCACCAAGATTCAAATTTAGAAAACACTTCCCTATTCCTGGGGCACTCAATGAAATGAGACCATCGCCTCTAATGGGAGACTTGGATGTTGTGGATATTGGTGGCTACCCACTTGCTCCAAATTCCAATTGGCTCATCCGACAGCCTTCGGCCCATCATGTTTCTCCTCAGAATGGGGACATTCTTCAGACTGTGGGTTCTACACCTATGGGGCTATCTTGAATCCCTACACAACTTTTAGGTGGAGATTGGCGTCTCCCACCTAACCCAACTCGATTATTTTGGAAGTTTTCAATAATACATCCCCATACTCATACTAGGGGTTCTAAATAATGTTTTGTTGGTTTTCCACAATAAAACTATAGATGATTCATATTTTAAGGAAAGGTGTAGTTCTCAAAATACCTTTTCAATCCAAGACAAGATGCCTAAAAATCAGATCGTGATGTAGTGCTATGACCCCCTGAAGTTAATGTACTAACTTACCCAACTGGCCCACATGAATTTTGGCACTTCATCTCCTAGGCTTAGGTTTCTGATGTCTATGGTTTTGGCATTCATGTTATCATAAAAGGCCTTCAAAGCCTCATTGTAGCATTCTTCTTCCAATGATCGTGAGCCGCCACATCTCTTCTTAGAGATAAAGATGCCACCATTCTAGCGAAGTCTTGTAATCAGATTTTTACACCATGTACATTTCTTTCAATAATAGAAATCATGTTTTGTTGTATCTCTCTATTTCTGGAAATTTTATGAGTATTTCATTGTAATATCTCTCAGCTTTGTTTCGTTCTAAAATAATCCAAATCAATTTATGGCATTTGAAATGATGACATTTGAACTTTTAGAGATCCTGAAAGATGCTGGTAAATAAATAACACAGTGAAAGGTTTGATTTGATTAAAGAATGAGCTCATTTCATGTGAAGGATGTTCTTTAGGAAAACAACATAGAACTGAGTTTTCAAAAAGAAGTGAAAGAAAGGAAAATGAAGTGCCCATTCTTGAAAAATAATGATGCATGTGGACCTATGCAAACTAAATATGTGTGTTGTGCTTCTTGTTTTGTGATATTATTGATGATAAAACAAGGATACACCTAGGTTTATTTCTTTGAAATAAAAAGTGACATGTTTGATATTTTTAAGGAGTTTAGAATTATGATAGAAAAACAAACAGATCTAGAATATTAAAATTCTTAGATTAAATTATGGAGGGGAATTCATATCAAATTAGTTTGTGAAATATTATAAAGAGAATGAGATAAGAAGAGAAACACCAATTCCTTATAATCCCAAACAAAATGGTGCACGTGAAAGCATAGACTAGTGCATCAGAAAGAAAGACTAGAACAATTTTTGAATGTGAAAGAAGCTTATTAAAGGGTAAAAAACTTCCTAACAACTTGTGGGTTGAGGCAGTTAATATCGCTATGTATTTACAAAATAGAATTCCTACAAAATATTTGTTGTTTGGTGTATCTTATGAATACTTTTTTGGTTACAAACCTATAGTTGGTGACTTGAAATTTTTCGGTTGCACTGTTTGTGCACATATACCAAAGGAGAACATGGGGAAACTTGATGCAAAACTAGTTAAATGTATTTTTGTTGGATAATATAGTGAACAAAAGCATTATAAATTGTATAGTCCTCTAACTCATGAAGTGTTTGCCAACAAGGATGTCATATTTCACGAGTTTGGTGAAACTAAATAGGAAGAAAGGCCTACTATAGTCATTGGCCTTGATGAAGATGATCAAGAGAATGTGGACAATCCATCACCACTATCTCAAGGGGGGAGTAATCTAATCACTATTGGAAACAAAGCAGTCAACAACGTTAACAAGACAAGTTGAGGTAAGGAAATCAAGAAGGGAGAGAAGCACAATTTTCAGGTATAAAGACTATGTTCTCATGTCTAATGTGTTAAGAACTAAAAAGCTTGATTCTTTTGAAGAATCTAGTAAATTTGAAATTTGGGTTGATGCCATGAAAGAAGAATATGATGCTATAATGAAAAATCGACCATGGGATCTAGTTGAGCTACCGGGAAACAAGAATGTAATTGGTTCTAAATGAATGTATAGAATCAAGTGTAAATATAATGGTAAGATTGATAAACACAAGGTTAGATTGGTTGATAAAAGATATTCTCAAATAGAAGAAATTGACTATGTTGATACTTTTTCACTCACTATAAAGATAAATATGATTTAGTTATTAATTTCTTTAACAACTAGTCATAATCGGAATAGTGATCATATCTATGTCAAATCAACTTTTCTTCATGGTGATTTGAAATTGGAAATATATTTTGAGCAACTTGCAGGATTTATCAAAAACATGAAGAACATCTTGTTTGTAAATTAAATAAATCACTATATGAGTTAAACAAGCTCTTGAGAGCATGGTATGAGAAGATATATGTCTTCTTCAAAAACAAAGGTTTGAATGAAAGTAGCAATGATCCTAATTTGTGGGTTCCATGTCTCTGCGTCATTGCTACTTTCACCGACCCACTCAGCAAGTTGCCCGCAAAACGAGGAAAACGAATCTTTTCACATGCGTTTCAACTTTGATGATGCCTGGCCTTTTGCCACGTGGATAAACGTTGATCACTCGATCGCTGAAGATGCCCCAAAACACAGATTATAAACAGATCGCTGATGGAAGAAGTTTGTTAAGAGGAGCGACGAGGAGATTATGGAATGGTATGTACGTCATGATTATAACTTTTTGTAGGCATCTCAACAATTCTACACTTTTTTTTCTTTCATTTATTTTTGTTTGGTTTGTTTATCTATATTGCTATAAATTAAAATTAAAAAATAAAAATAAATAAATAAATTCCAAACTTATTTTAAGGAAAAAACACATGTAACAAAGAAAGTAGATTTACACCATGTAAATTTGAGAGATAGTTTCCAATATCTCTAATAATTCTTTATCCAAAAAGATTTAATGAAATAGAAGCTTGGACAATATTCATTATTATAAGTTAATAAACCCTTATAACAAGGATCTTATTTCAAATCATTATTGAATTCTTAACTTTTTTACTAAGAAGATTAAGTTACAACAAGATAAACTAATAAATAATATATCATGTGAAGGGTTTAAGATAATGAAATGAAAAACAAAAATTACCTATTTAAAATGCAATAATTATGTTTTGTGAAAATGAATTCATTACTGGAATGACCATATTAAACCTTACAAACTTTAATTCAGATCTTCTAAACTTATCACTCAAAGATATGAATATATTGAAAAAAATTTACTTCAAACTTATTTAAGCTTTTAAAAATTTCATGGCAGCAAAAACAATGTTTTTCTCTTTATCTTCCAACTAACTTCACTTCACAACAAACTTCCACCCAATTAATGTTTCACTTCACAACCAACTTCCACCCAATTAATGTTAACATATATTCAATCTGAACTTATTGAATGAGTTATTAACCTTCATAAAATCCAAGTTATCTTTTTAAGGTTCTTTTCTCTTTGTTTTCAAAACAAAAATTGTATTACCAACTTGAATTTCCTACTTATCTTAATATGCATTAAATATTGAATGTAAGTATTTTATGAAAGCCTTAATTTTCTAGATTGAATAATGTTATGATTAATTATGTGGACCATATGAAGTATAAAAAGAGGTTCATTAAACAAAACAAATTGAGATGCTAAGCTCTCAATCCTTAAATGATCCCTAGTTAATATGAATCTACTCTAGCACAAGTGTGTGGGAAATTAGGTTAAAAAAAATGAAATTGAACTTGATATATATGTTCATGATGTATTTCATCTAAAAACCTCTCTCTCTCTCTCTCTCTCTCTCTCTCTCTCTCTCTCTCTCTCTCTCTCTCTATATATATATATATATATATTATGATGATGATGGTGGTGGTGGTGGTGGTGGTGGTTTTTTTTAACCATAACAGGAAATTTCCATTAGAAAAGGTCATGGTTAGGCCAATTTTCATTGTAATACAAGCGAAAAGAATAGAAGGATATAGCCCAAGTCCAAAATTTCCAAGTCTAGACTCCAAAAATCCTCTAAACAATTTGTCCAAATTTTAAAATCTCTATAGCCCAAGCCCAAAATTTCCAAGTCTAGACTCCAAAAAACCTCTAAACTATCCAAAATTTAAAATCTCTAACATGGCAACTATATAGACAAACATATTGACTCAAAGGTAAGAAAAACCTGCAATACATCATAAAGAAATACTAAAACATTGGACTATAAAGGATGCCCTCTTGCACCTAGATTTCCTCAACTAGATTGTCTTTTCTCTTATCCATGCTTGGTTGATCTGCAGGATAATTTATTAATCTTGTTGTCTCCAACTCCCTTTCTTTCTTGATAGTCTAGACCCTGACTATGGACACTCCACCATGCAAATCGATAGATGAGAAGGAAATCATTGAATTACTATATAGAGGAAGGTTTAAGAACCCTAGTGTACTATCAGTCCGAGAATCAACCGTAACCATATTCTTCTCCAATGTTGAGTACCTAGTCTCATGAGCTTGCATGTAAGTACTCATACCATTTTTCATTCCCCACAAGGCTCGAAGGCTAGCTACATCCTTAATCACATTTTGGTCCTGCTCCTATGCTTCCATCAACAAATGTTTCTCTTGCATTTCATGTCATTTTCTCCATCAATGCATGCCCTTTGTCACCTCTCATTGAGCCTATGCAATTCCCATTTCATATCATTGCATATGTATTTCATTTATGTAATGTCACACATCACATATCCACCATTTTTACACTATGCATGAGGATCCTTGGAGGCAGAACATAGAGATCAAGAGCCAAGAGTGGGGAGAAGAAAACACAACTCTAAAATATTTCCACATGATCGCTAAAGCTCCATTGTCAACTTATTCGTAGAGAGGAGAAGATAGGAGAAGGGAGAAAACAATCCACAACATGATAATAACAACACATAACAACCAAGACTCCTACACTACCTTCCACATATTCCAAACCATTTTCAAATAAGAGTATTGAAATGGGGGTTGGGGGAGCCATAAATTTTCATCCTGTCACACATGCATGTTAGTTCACTTGGTCTCCACTACCATTACTAATTCAATATGCAATAAAATCAAGGGAGGGGCATATGAAATGGTCCCCCCCCCCCTTTTGTTTGAAGAAATCCTTCCCCTAATTGCACACCCAAGTTTGAGAGACAATCTGCCTCAACATTACAAGTATGCAGAACTTGATAAAAAGAGATGGTCTCAAACTTCTTTTATAATTCCAAAATTATATGGATTAACTAATTAAGACTAGGATTTAGAGGGATGGATAAATTAATAAGGAATAGAATCACAATAGAGGAGTCACTCTTTATTGTTTCTTTCTTGAATCTGCTTTCATNTCTCAAAATTCTTTTATAATTCCAAAATTATATGGATTAACTAATTAAGACTAGGATTTAGAGGGATGGATAAATCAATAAGGAATAGAATCACAATAGAGGAGTCACTCTCCATTGTTTCTTTCTTGAATATGCTTTCATACAACATTTGTAGTCCTTGGAAAACTGCCAAATCCTTCAGCTCATTATTTGTGTTATTACATAAACTCCAAGAAAAATCATTTTCTACATTTACTTCGGGATTACTGATAATTTCCCAACACCTACCACCCTTGATGATGATGATGATTTTTACCACCGATTGAGACCAACTTGTGTGTGTGTGTGTGTGTATTTTAAGGAAAAAATCACAATTTTTATTCTAAAACACCCTTGATGATGATGATGATGATTGTTACTTCTCACTGCCCTATATATATATATATATATATATATATATATATATATATATTCCAAGGAAAATTTCCAAAAAAAAAACAAAACTGCCCTACTGTCTGAGCCCTTAGCCTGTTAAAAATCCAAAATTCTAAAAAATCCAAAGATAACAAGAGATTAAAGGAAAGATTTTGAAACTAAAGAGACTCCGTCCACAAAATCTTCCAACAAGATGTTTCTTGATGTGAAATATTGTGTAGTGTTTCTTAACCCTTACACTTGAAACAAAACCAAGTATACAAAGAATATAATTGAAATAACTATATACAAGAGACCATAGGATTAAAAAGATACATGTGTATTATGATAATTAGAAGAAGGAAAACAATGTCCTCTTGCCTCTTGAGGTGGGGGAACCTTTCATTGAGTAGGCCTCCAAATACAACCACCCAAGACAAGCATTCCATAGCCTCCTATCTCTTTAAAAAAAAATCAATACAAAAAACCCTAACTACTTGTGATCTCGTCACTAATGGGTACCGACTACCTAGTGGGCCCTACAAGGTGGACCCTTTTACATTAGACAACTATCCACTACTATATGATGGGCCTTATTTAAAGAGGATGGATGCATACAACAATTGACTAACTCCAAGGTGGCCTAAAGTCACCCTAAAAAGAGAGGTTAGGGTAGGACCCTAACATTCCCTTCCCCTCCGGAAGAAGTGTTGTCCTCAACGTTGGAGATGAGGAAATTACTGCAAACTTGTGGCTAGTTCCCATGTGACATCTTCAAGTGGCGTGTCTTTCCATTGGATTAGTACTTCACAAATTGTGTGGTGGCACAATTGATTCTCTCTGGTACCCAATATTGCTTTCAAGTGAAGCTAAATGGAGCCTACTTCATCAAGTTCTAGTAAGATGGTTTGCACCTTGCACCTCAATCTCATGACCTCCTTTGGAAATACACATGAAATACTAGATGAATATTGGAGTGGGCTAGAAGAGCCAATTCACAGACCACTT
This sequence comes from Picea sitchensis, assembly GCA_010110895.2. Taxonomy (NCBI): domain Eukaryota; kingdom Viridiplantae; phylum Streptophyta; class Pinopsida; order Pinales; family Pinaceae; genus Picea; species Picea sitchensis. The sequence goes on from SNQJ01S0081818.1 coordinate 28,224, forward strand.
GTCCAATGCGCTAGATGATCTCATAGGATCCATGGAACTTTGGTGCTAATTTTTGAGGTGTTTTGTCTTTGAGTGATCTTCATTTATATGGTTGGAAGTGAAGAAAAATTTGATCCCCTACTGTAAAAGAGCGTTAAAAGTGATGTCGTTCCACTTGTTGCTTCATTCTATTTTGAGACATAACCAAATTGTCCCTTATTATGTAGACAATGGATTTTCTAGTGTGGAGTGTGTGATCCACTTCCTGAACCTTGGAGGTTCCTAGTAAATATGAAGTGTCTGAAAATGGTTTTTTGTCCATAAACAAATTCATATGGGGTCATATTCGCAGCTCCATGATAAGAGGTATTGTACCACCAGTCCTCAAGGGGAAGCCAATATTCCCATTGGTGTGGTTTTTGAGAAGCAAAGTGTCTCAAATATTTTTCTAAGCACTTGTTGACCACTTTGATTTGACCCTCTATTTGGGGGTGATATGTAATGGTCATTTTAAGTTGGGTTCCTTATAGTTTAAAAAACTCTTGGAAAAAATTGTTGGTGAAGGTAGGGTTCTAATCCAAGACAAGGGAAGTGGGCATGCCATGTAACTTAAAAATACGATCTAGGAAGACTTGGGAATCCAAGGAGGGGAGAAATGGATGTGGTAAGGCACAAAAATAAACATATTTGGAGAGACAATCGACTACCACCATGATCATGGATTTATTTCTTTCCCTCGAGAGTCCCATTGTAAAATTCATCGAGATGTTAGTTCATATATGTGTTGGGATTGGTAGTGTTTGTAATGCCCCTAACACTTTATTTTCTAACCCTTGTTTCTTTGTTTGGAAAGTGTCACAGGTTGCCACAAAATCTTGGATGTTGGTTTTCATGTATTACCAAAATAATGAGCACTTGGTTTGTTCATATGCTTTATGAAATCTAGAGTGACTTGCTATAGGGGATGAATGAAATTCCTCTAAGATGCTTTATTTTAAGGAAGAATTATTTACTAGAAAAATGTGCCCTTTATATTGCAATGTATCTATCTTCCATATATAACCTTTAGAAGGGTTGGGATCTTTTGGAAACTTGTTTATGTGTTGAACAATAGTGTCATTTACAAACCATTCTTGACGTGCTTCCTCAAGCCAACCAAAAATTGGTAAAGATAAGGAAAATATGGATCTATCTTCCTCAAATTATCAAGATAAAGCATCAACCATGACATTTTCTTTACCTTTCTTATAGGTAATATCATAATCATACCCTAGCATCTTGGTGATCCACTTATGTTTCTCTAGTGAGGATAACCTTTGTTAGAGAAAGTACTTCATACTATGATGGTCGGTCTTGATTTGGAAATGTTTCCCTATGAGATATGGGCATCAGGTCTCTATTGCATGCAATATGGCCATCATCTCTTTCTCATATGTGGATTTACAAAAATTACAGTCACAAATATGCTTACTGGTGAATGCTAACGGGCACCCTTCTTACATCAAAATTGCATCTAGACCTCTACCCAAGGAATCACATTTGAGGAAACATTTTTTAGTAAAACTTGGTACTGCTAATACTGGAGTAGTGCACATGGTATCCTTTAAATTGAAGAAACACTACTCAACTGCTTCACTCCATACAAAGGGATTCCTTTTGAGAAAGGGATGTTAGGGGATTTTTTACAAAATCCCTATAGTAACCAGTAACTCCTAAGAATGCACAGAAGCTATTTAATGTCTTCATTCATGGCCACTCTTGCATAGTCATAAATTTTGTGCGATCTACTTGTACTCCTTTGATGTAGGAGCATCGCTCCACCTCAACACGCGCCAACTTATTTACACGCATGGTGCGCATTCAAGGAAGGAGAGGTGTCGCCCTCTCATTTTTTTGCCTCGATAATCCAAGGCATGATCCAAGCATTAATTGGAGACAAGATGGAAAAGCCAAGTTGTGCTTTCTCACAAGCTAGAGATAAGGTCACCATTAATAGGCTGACGACAAAAGGGATCTACAACCAATTTGGAGCAGATTTCCATCATTGTAATTTTCCCATTAGATAGGTGTTTTGAATGGTGATTTGACACCACTAATTTAGCTTGCGAGGGAATCTCATGGAGCCCCTCTTGTATAAATCTTTGTATTGTAAGAAAAGTAGAGGTTGGTTGGGTTGTAGGGAGAAAAACACAGAGAGCCGAGACTCAATTGTAGCTCGGACTCCATCTTTGTAATTTGGCATTCCACCATTAATAGAAAATGACAGTGTTTCCTGTTTTATCTTTTTGTTCAATGGAAATTGTGTTATGAATGTCTTTTACATGTTTGTGAATTGTAAATGAATGTTAGAAATTGTATGCAGGGATAGAGATACAGTTTTATATCCACGAGTGTGTTGAGTTAAGTCTGGTTCTCTAGGCTAAGTGCAAGGAGTGTGCGACAGAGTAGGGAAACTTTGTGAGCTGACGCAAGGAGTGCGTGTCTGAACTCAACAGAGTCAAAAGAGAAGTTTCCATAAGGGCACACTAGATTTATTCACTGACTCAGGGAGAAATTTCAAGGTGGTTAAGTTCCTTGAAAAGAAAGACTGTGTGGGGAGAAACACAGTCCAAAGTTACTGAACACTCTGGAATAATTTTCCAGGAGGGCATCGAGCTTGTGTGAGAATGCACAGGAGCAACACAGTTGAAGGTGTTGGGGAGTCCCAGAATTCCTGAACATTCTGGTGAAGGAAGGCTTTGCAAGAAGCACATTGACAAAGGAAAGGAGATGCCTTAAACCTTTCCATAAGGCTGAGGGAGAAGCCATTGAAGAGCTAAGACAAGTGCAAGGAGTGCACCTAAGGTGTTGAGATTTCATCTTATAAGCTCAGGAAGAAGAGAGAGAAGTTGCTAGGAGGGCACGAGAAACTCACAGAAGAACTTGGAACCTTGGAGGTTTTCAAGTCGAGCAAAGTCGCTAGAGAGTTGCATAGATTTCTGCAAGGAGTGCAGAAATCCTTCAAGAACAACCTAAGTCTCGAAAGGTGAAAATTGCACTAAGTGTGCAAAGGAGTCGAGGACTTGCCGAAGTCCCAATGACGGATAAGTCACCCATCGTCAAGGAGAAGACAGGTGGCAGAAGATCAAGAGGTTCGGGAGCAGGAGCTTCAGAAGGTTTGTCGAAAGTAAACAAGGATATTCGCAAAGTCGTGAGGGGAGATTTCAATTCCAGACCATTGGATTTGGAAGGACATGTGGCAAGGGATCAACTCATCATTGATTCACGATTGGAGAAAGCAGAGTCAAGAGGAGAAAGGACTCACGAAGTCTGAACTCGCAATTCAATCACAACCGTTGATCGTGAGATGGACGAGGACCGTAGATTTGGTCCCAGTGCATCCGTCGATTTGGGAATCGGGAAAAGAGGAAGGAAACTCGTGAGAATTCTGAAGCACGGGATCACAAAGGAAGTTGGCCCACAGTCGTAGTCCATGGTCACATCAGAAAGAAATTCTAACACGGGGAGCTAGCAGTGTTAGCGTTGGAGTTGAGAAGCACAAGGAGAGGGTATGTGGGTGCCACATTGTGGGTGCCAAGGAAGCAAAAAGGATTGTGTCAAGTTAATTTCGTTCCATCAGGAACCTGACGAACCAGTTGGTTCAATGACTTGAATGATCCTAGTCCGGGAGGTTGCGTCAGCCCCGAAGGAGAGGAGGGGAGGTTGATGGCATCCCTCCTTACTAACAATGTGCCCTAGGTATTCAAACTTTGAAGCCTCAAAATTAATAATTGGAGCATTTCAGGAATATTTGGTGGTTCCTTAGAAGTTTTAAGGATCTGTTGACATGCTCTATGAGAGAGTTCTATGTTTTGTTGTAGATCAAGATAAAATTAAAAAATACCCGCATAAAACTATATAGAAAGGATTGAAAATTTTTGTTCATGAGGTTCTACGCATCACTAAAAAATCATAATAACCTTCATGTGTGTGGAAAGTTGTCTTTGGTATGTCTTCCTCTTTCATTTATATTTGGTGGTATCCTGAACACAAGTCTAGTCTAGTGAAAAACTTGTCTCTGTGAAGTTCATCCAAGAGATTATCAATAACTAAGATAGGGAAATTGTCTTTGATGGCTATTTTATTGAGGGCCCAAAAATTAGGACACATGTGACAATTACCTCCCTTCTTTAGTACCATGATCAATGGTGATGAGTAGGGACTAGTATTGGGATGTATGAATCCAACCTCCAATACTTCATGGATGATATTTTCAATATCAATGTTATACGGAAATAGGTGCTTATAATGATCGACATTTGGTGGTAGACTACCAAAAATTAGTGGAATACCATGGTCATGCTCCCCTCATGAAGTTGGTAACCCCTAGGGTTTTTCAAATACATGTTGATGTTTGGAGAGGATTGAATGAAAATCAAGGTGAATCTCGTATTGGGGTTTTCCACTACTTGTATGGTAGTGAACTACGAAATTATGCCTAAGTGGCCTTTCTTCAATAATTTCTCCATCCAATGAGAGGTGATAATTTCAAGGGAACTGGATGTAATCCATTCAATGGTATGTTTCCACCCTTCCTTACTGAATATCAGGTATAAATCCTTGAAATCCATGGAAATGGATCCCAAAGTGTGTATCCATTCCACCCCAACAACTACATCGCAACCACAAATGTCAATAGTGAACATGTGGGTTTTGAGATTATACTCACCTATTTGGAGCTTCACATTTTCACATCGGCCACCAGATTTCATCATGAATCCATTGGAAATCATAATTTCAAAATTAGGTATAGGACGAACATAACACTGGGTTTCTTCAGCCAATCTCCCATGAATAAAATTGTGGGTGTTGCCAGTGTCAATTAATACAATCACTTAGCAATTATTTATATAACCAATCAACTTCAATGTTTGGGTGCCATGAAACCGGATAAGGCAAGAAGATAAATTTGAGGTTCCTCTCAAGGAGCTTGCAAAGTAGTTTCCTCTTTTGTTGGAGGTGTGGTGTCATCCAACTCGAGTTTAGGAGAGTCTTCAATTGATGTGTCTTCTAAGTGGTCGTGTGGGGAGACATTCGTTTGAAATAATTTATGTTGTTTATATTTTTTTCCCTTTAAAATATCACTCATCACAATTATAGAAAACAAAGAGGCATTTTCGTTCTTCCTTCTATGTCGGAGATAACTTGTGGATTTGGACTAGTAGTGAGTTAAAGGAGATTGAGGTAGTCGTCATAGGGGGATATGGTGATTTTTGAATAAAGGTCTCTTGGTTTGTGCATTGATGACCATCTCAACTTATTTACCTTTGTCACAAGCTTCCAACCATGTTTTTGGGTGTTGCATCATGACATGTGCTCGAATTTCTTCCTTGAGACCTTTGTGCAAATTGCTAATTGATCAAAGGTAGTAATATAGTCCATAATTGTGTCATTTGGCGTAATTTTGTTAGACATCCCAAAAGATGAGTGTCACATTCAAAACAAACATAAGTGACTTGGACAAAATGGGTCCTAGCAATGTAGCCTTTATAAGCCTTGTTATACAATTTCCACCACTATCAACATTTAACATCCAAATATAAGACCCCCACTTTTATTTTTTGTACGTCATAAATAATTCCATGGAGAGAGAAATAGTGTTCCATTTGAGTAACCCACCTCGAGGAACTAGACCCATCAAATTTGTTAATATCAACCTTTGGAAAATTGTGCCATGAATTGTGATCGTAAATGTGTGGGTGGGGGTTATCTAGAACGACATGTGTGTGGCATTCACTTCATGGGATGGGGATTCCTCCTTGGTTGGATTAATATTTGGATATGTTATATCGACATTCAAGTGGGCACCTAACAATCTCAATATTCAAGCGAGTACCTTAGTGTGAGTCATACATATTAATAATTCATAGTTGGTTTTCAAGGAATTAGCATGACTTGGGTTTTTATAGAGTAACAATTAGCTAGAATTTAATTATATTTTATATAGAAAAGAAGGAATGAAATATCATTGCATATTTTAGTATATTAACAATTTTGACGGTGTTCTAATTTGTGTCATCCTTCATTTTCAAATTCAAGTTGCATAGGAGTTAGTGCCTTTATGTAGTTTATTAAAGTATTCGGGTGGTGTTGATTACACCATAAAGAGCCCACCTATGTTATATTACATAAGTGACATGGTGAGATCATAATGAGTATATTGTTGTAACATATTTCAGCCTCGTTGTTGATCTAGCATTATTCCATAAAGAATCTAGGGTTTAAATTGGGTACCATCCTCAAAATGAGGGGAGAAGTGCTAGGGGGTTTTCCCCAAGATCACATTACTTGAAAAAAGAAAAAAGTAAAAAAGGAGTTTTTTTTTATTATGGTAATTCTAGTCATTTTATTAATGACTGTGGTAAATATGGTCATTTAATTAATAATTTTGTTAATGATTGTAATTTTCTCATGAAGGAATTGTTAAACAAGAGAAAATTAAATTGTTTCTTTTAGATATGAATTTATTTGCTCCAGTAATAGAGAGCTCAAATATTCGGTTTATTGATTCTAGTGATTCTTCACATATGACTTACAATAGAACTTTGTTTAAAACATTTGATGAAGAATCTAGTGGAAGGAAAGCTTATTTGGGACTTATAAGTATCATGAGTGCCAAGGTGATGGTGATGTGCTTGTTAGAATACCTAATGGTATGATAAAATAGATTCAAAATGTCATGTATGTTCTAGGACTCAAGAAAATTTTGATTTCAATTTTTTAGCCATTGAAAATCAAGGCTTTAAAGTTGAGTTTGTAAAGAAGGTGTTTAGTCAAAGATATGAAAGATAACTATAAGGTTATCACTTAAGGTGTGAGAAGGAGGATTATAGAAGCTTCACTCTTTTGGTGGAAGTCATTTAAAGCATAGTTGGCAAAAAGTATCTCAATAGAACAATTATGGCATTTGAGTGATGGGCATTTGAACTTTAGAGATCTCAAGATGTTGCAAAGAAATAACACGGTAAAAGGTTTTCCTCTATTAAAGAATGAGCTCATTTCATGTGAAGGATGTTCTTTAGGAAAACAACATAGAACCGAGTTTTCAAAAAGAAGTGAAAGAAAGGAAAATGAAGTGCTTGAATTTGTGCACAATGATG
>SNQJ01S0081818.1:35351-47804 GCA_010110895.2 Picea sitchensis
AGAGAGAGAGAGATAACAATCATCATCATCATCATCATTAAGGGTGTTTTAGAATAAAAAATGTGTTTTTTTCCTTGGAATGCATGTGCACGCGCGTGCGCGCGCGCACACACAAACACATGTTAGTCTCAATAGGTGGTAAAAATCATCATCATCAAGGGTGGTTTGTGTGGGGGGATCGTCACTAATCATAAAGGAAATGTAGCAAATGATTTTTCTTGGGGTTTAGGAAACACCACAAACAATGAGTAAAATCATTTGGTAGTGTTCCAAGGACTACAAAGTTGTTGCATGAAAATAGGATCAAGCAAGAAACAATGGACATTGACTCCTCTATAATCATTTTATTCCTTCTTGATTTATCCACCCCTCTAAATCCAGTCTTAATTATTTAATCCATAGAACTTTGGAATTGGAAAATAAGTTTGAATCCATCTATTTTTATCAAGTTTTTCTTACTTGTAATGTTGAGGCAGATTGTCTTGCAAACTTGCGTGTGCAATTGGGCAAATGATTTCTTCAAAAAAAGGGGGGTGGGGGGGACATTTCATATGTCCCTCCCTTGATTTTACTACATATTGAATTAGTAATGGTAGTGGATTCCAAGTGAATTAACATGCATGTGCGACAATATGAGAATTTATGCCTCCCCCTGCACTAATTTCAATGTTAGATTGCTTGAAAATGGTTTGACATATGTGGAAGGTGGTGCATGAGTCTCTGTTTTTGTGTGGGATTATTATCATGATGTGGATTTATTTATCCCTACTAGTTTTTCCTCTCTATGACTTAGATGGAGAGGGAGCTTTAGCGATCATGTGGGAATATTTTAGAGTTGCGTGTTTTCTTCTCCTTGCTTTTGGCTCTTTCTCTTTGTGTTCTATCTCCAAGAGTCCTCATGGTGCAATACAAATGGTGGATATGTGATGTTTGATATGACATAAATAAAAATATGGATGCAATGATATGGAATGGGAATTGTAGAGGCTCAATGAGAGGTGACAAAGACCATGCTTCAATGGAGTAAATGGCATGAAATGAAGGAGCAATTTTTTTTATTGAGGCATATGAGTGAGATTAATATGTGATTAAGTATGCAACTAACCTTTGAGCATGGCATGAATTAGAAATTGTTATGAGTGCTTACATGCAAGCTCATGAGACTAGGTACTCAACATTGGAGAAGAATATGATTATGGTTGCTTCTTAGATTGATAGTACATTGGGGTTCTTAATCCTTCCTCCGGATGGTAATTCACTAATTTCCTTCTTGCCCATCGATTTGCATGGTGGAGTGTCCATGTTTTAGGTTTTGACTATCTAGAGAGAAAGGGACTTGGAGACAATGACAAGGGAGGGATTTGCAAGAAGATTAACCAAGCATGGAAAAGAGAAAATAAAATCTACTTGAGGAGATGTAGGTGCAAGAGGGTTGTTGGACATGCATTTTGAATAACCAAGTTTTGAAGAGTGCACACAAAATAAGAAAAGGGAGCTGTTTGCAGGGTAAAAGCAGAAATCAGAGCATGCGCAAAAGAAGGAAGAACAATAGTTAGGCATGCAAAAGCAACATGCAGGTGAAAAGAAAGGAAAAACAACATGCAAGCGAAAAGAAAGGAAAACCAACGTGCCAGTGCAAAGTCAGGAAAAGCATGCACGAACCATGAGGGTTGTCGGTTGAATAAGTTTTCATGAGATGTCATAGGATTTTTATCCCTATTTCGATGTATAAATACGTAATGGGTTGGGGAAGAATAGGCTATTGAAAAAAGGAAGATTAGGTTTCTTATGATTGAGAATCCTTACTTACGGTTTTGGAGATATTTTGTAGAGAGAGAGGCGTGCATTGTAGAGCGGCTAGGATATATTAAGGATATAATATGTTTTATCTGTTGTAAGTGCAGTGCGCAGGCCTAAGGTGATTACTGCATGAAGATTAATATAGAAGTTAGTCGTTGTGGACGTATCCCAAGGATTGCGTGAACCACATTAAATCATCTGTCTAAATGTGTCCTTTGATGTGGTTTCTCATGTATGTTCTATTTTTGCATGATTAATATAGATCTGTTTACTGTATGATTGATGCAAAGTAATAATGAATGATACAATGGGGTACTTATATTGCAATCTATGTTATAAGGTTTCTGCACAATAGAGTTTGTTAACAAATCAAAGGACATGAATAAAGATATTGTGCACGGGGTGGATAAATAGTAATGGATATGATGATAGACTCACATCCCCTCATCCCTGTAGAAACTTGGTTCCTATAGCCCCAATGGATACCTTGGGTGAGACTTTACTTGCATGCAGGTCATGCCGAAAGGGTTGGTATTTGAATAGTTTTTTTGGTTGAGTATACTGAACCTAAGGTCTTATAACAACGTGTTGCTCTGGTGGTGAATTTGGAACTCCTCAATCAATGTTGCAATCATCTTATTCAGTAAGTGTGTTACTTGATCACTCAATAGAGTGTGTGGGAAGCCAAATCTTGTGACGACATTCTCAAACATAAATCACGCAGTAGTCTCCACGATATAGTCTGTGACCAGTGTTTCTTCCGTCCATCTAGTCAAATACTATGTCACAATGATTGTATACCTAGCTCATGATCTCCTCGTTTATGGATTGATCAGTCCAACGGAGTCTATTGCCCATTTCTCAAAATCTTGTAGTGCAACTTGTGGATGCAAGTGCATATCATCCCTTTTGGATGGCTTTCAAACCCTTTGAAAAAAAACACATTCTTGGAAATATTCCTTATCATCCTCGTGAAGTGTGGGATACCATAGTCTTGCTTACAAAATATTCTGCACAGTTTCTTTACCCGCGTAGTATCCTCCTACAATCCCTCCGTGTGATTTTGATAGTATCATTGGCATTTCATGCTATAACACACATCATATCAATATCCCATATGTACCTAACTTGTATAAGTTCCCTACAATTAGATGATAGTCCACTGCCTTAACCATTAATTGTTTCTTTTGTGCAACTGCCATGTTCGATGGAGCTATTCAGGTAGCAAGAATTGCAAAATGTCTGTGAAGCAGTCATCCACCATTCAAATTGCAAATAAATGTTCATCTGGTAAACTATCATCTAGGTTCCATGCATCCTCACTTGACAAAATATGCGATAAGTGATTTGGTCCTGCATTTAATTTTCCTGGCTTAACGATGACTTCAAAGTCATACTCTTGGAACAATAGCAACCATCTTCAAATTCTCCCCCCCAACACAGGATTTTTCACTAAGTATCTTAGTGCATAATGGTCCATATACATCTTGAAATGAGAACCCAACAAATATTATCTAAACTTTTGTAGTGCATACACCATTGCTAATCCCTCTCATTCTATCGTAGTGTAGTTGTTTTCTACTGTTGACCTCTTCCTACTTGCAAATGCAATTGGATGGTCTAACTCTCCTTCTCCCGGAGGAGATAATACGATGCCCAAAGCTATGGACGATGCATCCACATGAACATGAAATTCCTTCTTCCAATCTTGGAATATTATAATTGGTACAGTCACTAACTTATGCTTTAATGTATCCAAACCTTTCTAGCAGTCCTCATTCCATTGGAATTTAGCTTCTTTCTTCAACAACTTCTCCATGGGTGCTATTATCTGTGCATATCCTTTAATGAACTTCAAGCAGTATCATGTATGGCCTAGGGTTTCTCTTAACTGTCTTACTGATGTAGGTGGTTGTAAGTCCAAAATCATTGCAATCTTGGCAGGGTCCACTAGTAAGCCTTGCTTACATACGACATGGGAATGACCATAGTCATTTCCATACACCATGTACCATAAGATATCATCAATGAAGTGCCTCAAGCATATGATAACATCACCATGGCATAAACCAAATCAAATACCAAGATATCCAAGGTATACTTCTAACAATGTATCATATCATCACAAAGGTGTACCATATCATGTACCATAATCATCAAGACGTGCCTTAAGCATGTACCATAAACATAACCCTCAATAACACATGTAAATCATACCTATGATCCTCTAGTAGACTCGATACATAATATTATAGACCTATAACACTTCCTTAACTTCAACAACAAAAGAATAACATCATCAAACTTTACCTCAGTCTTGCGTGACTAGTTTTGGTTTAGTCACAAACCCTAACTTTCAACAAGCATAAATCCGTAACTGTAGTGAAAAAAGGTTTGAAATTTTAACCATAGATGCTCTGAATCTTTATTCCATCTCCTCAAAATTTCAAGGTCTAAAACTTCTCAGAAAAGAAGTTATAGTGAAAATGAAAAACCTTCCTGAATTTTAGCCTATTCTGGAGAGAAACTTGTACAACATGCCATGCACTCAATATTTGATATATAATTCCGAAACTAGCACAGAAGATACTAAATATTGTTATATTTCCACTACAATTGGTCCCGTAGAATTTGGATCCTTTATGAAGAAGTTATGATTGTTTTACATGGAACACTTGTTTAACACCAGTTTCAAGACTAGTAAAAAACCCTATATTCCACAGAGTGTATCTCCAAAAGTAAAACGACGCAGAAGCTGAAAATTTTACCACAAGTACCTTGCTATGTCTTCTCAATATCCTCCAATGTTTGCTATCTGAATCATTCTAGAAGAAAACATTATAGATAAAATGGTGAAATGACCTTTAAATAACATACCTTAGAACACATCATCACAAGACTTCATTCTCCCTTGGAATTTCACCCTTATTCACTTCATATTTCCTATAAAATTCGCCTTAGATCTCCTTGGTTACCTCAGATAAAAATCATTTGAGTTAATGTAACACATGAATTCCTAGGTGCCTTATTTATACTAGATATAGCACCATGTTTTTAGGGATGACTTGACACAAATAAAATTCAATTTATTTTTTAATGATTATTCCATTGAGGCCAATTTTACTAACAACATCCTTAATATTTATTGCAATAGGGCCGACTTGTAAATTCTTGTTTGTGACAACTTTTCTTCTTTTAATTAATTTGAGTCCGACTTGTCACTTCTTGTTACAAATGTTTAGGGCTTCTTAACCATACTCCGGGGATTCCATCTTCAAGAGGGCATATCTCCTCAACCGTGAGGAACCATGTGATGTACCACCTACCGTTGGAAACAATATGATGATGACTATCCATCTATGAATGTGTTACCTACATTTACACTGTTATTCATATCCTTATTCCTCAAACAACTTCGGGTTTCATAAGCACACCTTTGGGGCTTCTTGAAGACTTCTTCAAATGCACCCATCACATTTGTTAACATCAATGACAACCATCTATCCAAAAACATGAATGACAACCATAGTTTTTAATGACTATTCTATATTATCACTATCAATTACTAAAGTATCCACCTCTTCTTGTACACTCTAACATAAATAACTCATTCTTAAAAAAATTCCTCCTAACCAACATAATTTCAAATTCAAGTCAAATCAACAAATTCACTTATTTGATCCAAGGTTTCCAAGATTGTCTCACAACTTTATTTTACCCTTGTTGATGTCACCTCACCTAAGTGATTAACTCCCTACTCACGTGCATGGCTAAGATTCTTATTTTCCTCGAGGAAGGTGAGATAACTTAAATAACACTCTATAATGTATTCAATTTCCAAGCGTGTAAGCAAGTGCCCTAGTCCCATGGATATCTTGGTTAAGTTCATGAAACCTTTGAATGTTGATTCAAGCACAAGATGTGCAATAATTTCTATGCTATCACACCTCTAAGTCTTAGTCATCAATCCTTCTTCCTTCATCATTTCAACATCTCATTCTCAATTTTTTTCAACTACTGAGTCCTTGCCTAAGTTCTTACTTGTCTTTGTTTGTTTGAGGTTGTTGTCAACAATGGAAAAACACACACATATGCTAATGCATAAGTAATTAGATGTGCAAATATGTCATAGTTAGTGATGATCAAAGCAATAATGGATAATAAATAACTCAACAAACAAAGATATATATAATGAAGAAAGTGCAATTACTACACATAACCAACAAAACAAGTCACGGTGTTTAGGAACAATTGAAGAAAAGAACATGCAATAAGATGGGGATGCCGAGCATTTTCAGAATATTGAAGGCTCAACAACAAGAACATCATATGGACCCATTTAAGGGAATCACATGTCACTTACACGAAATTGAAGCTGGGTGTGGAGCATAACAACCGTTCCTCCCAACCACCCAAGCTACATCCAATGGACTAGACCCTTCACAAGATGGTGTGTGCAAAATTTCACACAAGTGCTTTGAAGTATTGACTTGCTTTTACATTTATAAAGCTTCAACATTTCGATGATAAATTTGATAAAAATCAATGTGACCTTGATGGACAAATACATTTATTCCATAGTTTCTAATGATGATGAAGAGTACACACTTACAACATGGAAGTATTTATGTTTTAAGTAAATAATTCTTCACACTATTGATATATTGATATGCTTTGACATGAAATTTTGAATGAATATGCTATATTACCATTATCAATTACTAAGGTATTCACCTCTTCCTCTACACTCTAAGATAAATAACACATTCTTAAAAAAAATCCTCCTAACCAACATAATTTCAAATGCAACTCAAATCAACAACTTCACTTATTTGATCCAAAGTATGTGAGATTGTCCCACAACTTGCTTGTACACTTAGTGAGGTCACCTCACCTCAGTGATTAACTCCCAACTCATGTGCATGGATAAGATTCCTTTTGGCATCAAGGAATGTGACATAACTTAAATATCACTCTACAAAGTATTCAATTTCCAAGAGGGTAAGCAAGTGTTCTAGTGCCATGGATATCTTGGTCAAGTTCATACAACCTTTCAATGTTGAGTCAAACACAAGGTGCACAAGAATTTCCATTAGTCCTCAATCCTTCTTCCTTCATCATTTCAACATCTCATTCTCAACCTTTTTTAACTTCTCAGTCCATGCCTAAGTTCTTACTTGTCTTTGTTTATTTGATATTGTTGTCAACAATGGAAAAACACCCACATATGTCAATGCCTAAGCAACTAGATGCGCAATAATCGACAATAAATAGCTCAACACACAAATATGTATATATTCAAGAAAGTGCAATTACTACACATAAATTGTAAGCAACAAAACAAGTCATAATGTTTAGGCACAATTGAAGAAAAGAACATAAGAATTTTTTACTAAAATCCAATCAATTTCTTATAAATTTGAATTACAATCTTTTAATCTTTGCAATGATCAAGCCCCCTATGAACAAGGAACGAAGAACTAAAACACATGTATAGAATCGACCATTTTTAATTCTATTCCAGATTGTTGTGATGCCCTTTTATAAGATCAGGATGGAACTTCAAGAATGATGTTATACAACCTATCATGCCAATTGTAATGTTAGTTCTGAGAATCTTGGGGAAGAGTCGCTCTATCACTTCAAGAGCTAGCCCAAGATTTGATCACTTGCTACTCACATGGGTTTGATAGGAATATACATCATAATGTCACCTCGATGAGAATGAAATAACCCACACCCTTAAAGAGATAGAAAGGAATATAAATTGAATTTTGATATACTTATGAAAAAAATATAGATGGTAACTAGACTTGTCCCAAACCTCTTTCATAAAGACATTTCAAATTTAAATAAATCTTAATTATCATTAAAGTAAAATTTTAAGTCTTTTTATTAAACTAGACATTTCAAATTTAAATGGATCTTAATTATCATTGTAGTAAAATTTTAACTCTCCTATCCAAACATGTATGTCAAATACATGTTAAGATAAGAAATATGGGATTTTGTAGAAATACACAAACAACCTTGACAAATTTATTCATAACTTAAGATCGCATGTCCCATCATTCTACTCTGAGGTGTATTGATGGGGATACGGTGGAAATACATAAACAACCTTACCTTAAAGGGGAAGGAAAGACTCCCTTCCAAAAGTCTTTCTTCATTTCCATACTTCAACTCAGCTTTTGTTTCAATTTTTTTTAAAGAAGAATAAACATAAAATCTTACTCACTGTTATTGATTTCATTTCCATACTTCAACTCAGCTTTTGTTTCAATTTTTTTTTAAAGAAGAATAAACTTAAAATCTTACTCACTGTTATTGATTTCATTGAAGAGGTTACAACAATTTATTTATTTTATTTTACTAATATTGATTTCAATAAGGATCTTAAATCAATTTATGTTTTGATTTCAACAAAGATCCTACATCGTTTTGTAGTACACAAACATGGGAATTTGCAGCACATAAACATGGGAATTTGCAGCACACAAACATGAGAATTAATATGGCTGCCTCGAATTAAAGCCAACTTGAAGACTTTGAAACATCAAATTTTTTTGCTGTTATCTGATACATCAACCTTAAAGGCCTCTCAGAAAGCTTATGAAGAAGGCATCACTGCTCTGCACTGAGTCTTGGTGGAGTCTTGGTGGTTGGTTTAGTTATCAATGCTCTCCACAAATCTAGAACACCAGAGGAACTGCCTACAGGGTTAGGGAGAGATGAGAACGGGAAACCCCAGGAATATATCAATAACGTGAAATAACTTACAACATCATATGTAACTGGTTCTTATAGAAAGATGCACAGTAGACAGAACCATCAGATAAAAGCATAGTACAACCCTAAAGCAACCCATATTACAGGGACTTTGTTGATCGATGACCAACTCCTCCCATCCAAAAAACAATCTCAAATTTGACAGCATAAAAATATTTTACTCTAAAAATCACCAAAAAATTCTAGAAACTATATAAAATCCTTAGAAATTTTAATATTTTTTGCAAAAATATCGCTAAACATTTTATGGTTGGCATTTTAAGAATTAGTAATATTTGCCAATGTTTCTACACTTTAAGATAAGTAAGGATCCTTAAAAATTTCCGATACAAGGTTACAACTGCTTAGATTGAATCTTTTAAGATACTTATTTGMATAATCATYGTAGCATCTTCCCATCTCCATATTTATATTCCCAAACAATAATGCAAATGACCTAGATCTTTCATATCTAACTAATTTGACAAATCACTTTTGATTTCCTCATTAAGAAACTCTAAATTTCCAATAATCACTAGGTCATMAATGTATACATTAATAAGAACAATGCTAACTAATTCARTCTTCTYTACATRCATATTAGGATCGTTGCTACTTTCATTYAAACCTTTGTTTTTKAARAAGACAKATCATCTATCTTCTCATACCATGCTCTCAATGTTTGAYTCAACCCATATAATGATCTCTTTAATATACAATCAAGAAGTTCTTYATATTTYTTGATAAATCTTGCAAGTTTCCCAAGATATATTTCCTATTTCAAATCACCATTAAGAAAAGTGGATTTGACAYACATCTAATGAATATTTCAATTGTGATTAGTTGCTAAAGAAATCAACAATTGAATCATATTTATCCTTGCAACAAGTGAAAAAGTATCAACATAGTCAATTCCTTCTACTTGAGAATATCATTTAACAACCAATCTAACCTTGTGTTTATCAATGTTTCCATCAAATTTACACCTGATTCTATACACCCACTTATAACTGATTACATTCTTGTTTTCTGGTAGCTCAACTAGATCTCATGTTCCATTTTTCATTATAGAATCATATTCTTCTTTCATGGTGCCCACCCAAATTTCAAATTTACTAGTTTCTTCAAAAGAATCAGGCTTTGTTGGGCACATGCCCATTTTTGGGGAAATGAACGACATGGAGGCGAGACAGTTGGCAGAAAATCATGCGAGGTGTGCATGCAAGAAGAAGGGAAAGAAAGACAAATGACAGAAAATCAGTGGAAGAAAGCGTGCATGCAAAGGAGAAAAGCATGCAAGGCCAACATGCAAGAAGACCTAAGTAGATTAGGGTTTTGGTAAGAGAATGTAACGACTGATGAGCCAAGAATATATATAAATAGACACCTAGAAGGTCTATGGGGGGTTCGGGTCTTAGATGATTGTTATGAGTTACTCACACGAGGTAGAGTAACAGGTCTGTGACACAAATATGATATGATACCGTTTTGTAAGTTGTTGAGCTATGGGAGGGAAAAGGGACTTGAACTTGAGGGTTAGATTGCAGGCTGAGGAGCCTGGTGGGACCTAGTCAGCCTCACAAAGGTTGTGGAGTCTGGTTGATAAACATATGAGAAAAGTTATAATGCACACAACGCCATGCATGAAAACCCTATAATAAAATAGCCTTAGAGCCAAATATTTGTGGACGTAGCCCAAGAGGGGGTGAACCACGATAATTCATGTGTTGTGTGGAATAATTGTTGGTTATATGTTTTTCATTAACGGTTAAATCTTATATAAATTCTTTGTTGAAATAGTTAGATCTCTTTATTTGCATGCATGCATAAGGAACAATAGGATAACTAAGATCAATGAATGACATAATGTTGTTTAATAAAATAAATAGAATCCACAACGCGCACTAACAGATCCCCACTCAATCCTGGACTGCAAGCACTTGAGAATTGCAGACACCCATCAAGACTATCTTGGGTGAGACTGCACAATACACTCTGTGTACTCCGTTGCCTTATGGTTTACCAGGAGGGCCAATAGTTTTAGAGGCTTTGTTGGAACCCTAGTAGACCTGAACATGAGTCAGACATGTTAAAATCATAGCTCAGATAAGAAACCAACAAATGGTTCTATTTTCGTTGGTTGGAACAACATAAGATTGAGGGGATGAGATCTGTTGAAGATCTGGTAGAAGAATGGGTGATCTGTTGAAGATCTGGTAGAAGACTGTAAGATCTGCGAAAGGCGGGTCGAGAGAATACCAAAATGGACAAGGAGAAGGTGAAAATAATGAGTCGCTAGAAGGGGATGTTGAGACCATGGAATCCCACAAAAGAAGAGAACGAAAGTTGGTTGAATACAAAGGAGCTAGAGTTTGCGCAGAAAGATAACATAAACCTTAGAGTAACACCACACACATATCTTGAGAAATACGTGTTTATTGATTTGCATGAAGTCTTTTTCTGTGATTTTCCACACTTATTGCAGGAGTGGATATTAAGGTTGAAGGATAACCACACAACAAATCGGATCCGACAGTTAGAGTGGACCTCAATATAGATTGAGCAGTTACAACAGGTGAACAAAAAATTCAACCACGCATTAGATTTTTGGCTCGACAGTATTGTAGCAGGATTTATAACAAAATTTGCAGTAGATACCGCAAAGTCGTACAATGCAACAGAGAAAGAGTTATTATGCAAACCCCGAGGAAGGTATATTAGATCACTGTATACTTCGATTAAGATCTTGTTGTATAACAAAGGTGTAATGAAAATGGAATTAGACAGCTAAACTTCCCTGCGTGCACGGGGGACCATAACATGCCCTCTGGATTTCATAAAACACATAAATGAACTAAGTTCTCATTCTTTTGGTAATACATGAAAACCAACACCTAGTATTTTGTGGCAACATGTGAAACTTTCCAAAGGAACAAGGGTGAGACAATAAAGATGCTATGGGAATTGCAATCACTACCAATCCCTAAACATATATGGAATTACATTTCTATACAGTGGGAATTTTGAGGGTGGGCAACAAATCCATGATCACGGTGGTCATCGACCATCTCTCCAAATATGCTCATTTTTGTGCCTCACCACACCCATTTACCCCCTCCTCAGTTTCCCAAGTCTTCTTGGATTAGATTTTTAAGTTACATGGCATTCCCACTTCCATTGTCTTGGATCATGACCTTACCTTCACCAACAAATTTTAGTAGGATTTGTTTAAAGTACAAGGTACCTAGCTAAAAATGAGTACTACATATCACCCCAAAAAAGATGGTCAAACTGAAGTGGTCAACAAGTGCTTAGAAACCTATTTGAGATGCTTTGCTTNTCTTCAGTTTCCCAAGTCTTCTTGGATTAGGTTTTTAAGTTACATGGCATTCCCACTTCCATTTTCTTGGATCATGACCCTACCTTCACCAACAAATTTTAGTAGGATTTGTTTAAAGTACAAGGTACCTAGCTAAAAATGAGTACTACATATCACCCCAAAAAAGATGGTCAAACTGAAGTGGTCAACAAGTGCTTAGAAACCTATTTGAGATGCTTTGCTTCTGAAAAACCACATCAATGGGCATAATGGATTCTCCTTGAAAAATGATGGTACAATAAGTCTTATCACGTAGCTACCAAAATTACCCCATATGAATTTGTTTATATCAAAAAATGGTTGTTAGTCACTTCACATTTACTAGGAACCTCCAAGGTTCAGGCAATGGATCACACACTCCATACTAGAGAAGCCATTATTTGCATACTAAGGGAAAATTTGGTTATGGATTAAAATAGAATGAAGCAACAAGCATACCAACATCACTTTGAATGTTATTTTGCAGCAGAGGATCAAATATTTCTTTGCCTCTAACCATTTAAAAA
>SNQJ01S0081819.1:0-20755 GCA_010110895.2 Picea sitchensis
AGGAGATGAGAAACCATTGATTCAGTGGACAAAGCAAATGCCAGTTGCAGATAAGCCGCATATGGAGCACATACTGGACAAAAGGGTGAGCAAGAAGACCAGGCGGAAGGAATACTTTGAGTATTTAGTCAAGTGGAAGAGCCATCCAGTTGAAGATGCAAGCTAGGAGACCGAAGTAGAGATCTAAAAGCATGGATAGACTGTGCGTGAGCTCATGGATAGGAGCCCATGAAATTTTTCAAGCCAGGCAGTATGATGCAGGAGCATCTCAAGCGAGTCAGCGCAGAACCAAAAGACAGCTGGACAACCGCTAGCACAAATTTTGAAATTACCTTGAAATTGATGCGCCATCTTAAATAATATAATTAAGAAGGAGCGCACTTGTACAATGTAAACGAACCTTGAGCAATTTATCTCATCCTTAGTAGATAGAAGGCATTTATGATAGTTAATGTAAAGTAGATAGAATTCAATTCTAGATTAGACAGTTTTAGAGTGCAAAATGGAAACGGGATATAGACACCCTCATTTGTGTATTGTAACATTATTGAAGAAGAACATAGAAGAGAAGCAGAGAGTTGTGTAGCAGACTCAATGTACAGAAGTTCTGAATTAATATAAGAGAGTTGTGATTCAGACTCATGGTGTTCGTATATTCTTTGTGTATGCATCTTTGAATGTTATGCTCATGAATGTTTTACTCTTTCTATCATGCAATTTCTTTTATGTTATGTATGAATGATTTCTTATTCAATGTTTGAAATCTAAGAGAGGGAGAGTAAGGGAATTGATTTTCAATTGTTTCTCTATCTGAGTAAGAGTTCCTGCAACTAGTGCAGTTGAATTGTCCGCAAGGAGTGCATCGACAAGGTGTTTAGGGGTTTGTCTCTGAAAGCTCGTGATAGATAGTTTTTGTTCTCATTTCCACAGAGGTGCAGTCAAGCACAGGAGCCGTGCAAGGAGTGCACAGGCCAAGTGAAGTCTCAGGGTTGTGGACTTGAGTAGAGTATTGAGAGACTACTGCTACAGGAGTGTGCAGGGTTGAAAGTTTTCAACATTTGCAAAGGTTTGAAAGGTCGTCGCAAGGAGTACGCGCAAGAGTTTCTAAAAGACTTGAAGTTCGAGAAATTTCAGAAAGATCTGAAGTCTTCAAAGGTCGTTGAAGGAAGGTAAAGAGACAAAGTACCTTGAATTTTGTAAGAAGGCATAACGATGAGGGACCGCAAGAGGACTGATACTTAGAGGAAGAACGGACGTTCGGAATTTTCCGAGGACAAACCTTGAAGCCCTGTGAGTCGTCAAATCTCATAGAGGAGCAGGGGAGTTACAACAAAAGTGTCGAAAGGTTCTAATCTCAGGAGGAGTAGGACCGTAGATCTAAGCCACAAGGGCCATTGGATTTACACATGGATACTTGTATCGGGTTTTTGTGGGAGGAAGTCCTGTAAACCTTGCAACGAGAATCGCGATATCCCGAACCGTGAAGTCTCGAAGGCCAAGAGAATGGTGTGGGACCATAGGATCCAATGAGGTGGATAGGTGGCACACTACTTTGGGGTTTCAGAGAGTGAAGTTCCGAAAACATTGCAGTTGGATTCGCGATATTGTGAAGTCTGAAGTCCAGATGGAGTAAAGGGGCGTTGAAAGGTCAACCATGCAAGCACGTCAGAATTTCAGAATATCAGGTTTTGGGAATCACGGGATCAAGCTGTTGGACACCGCAACCGCCAAAATCGCAATAGGGAAAAGTCCAAAGAGAAAGAGGAAGGGTCGGCGTTGACTGAAATTGGGTTTCAGAGATTGGAACCAAGGCAAATGACCAATGGATTCGCGAAAGCGCGAAGTCCGATCTCCTAAGTGCAAAGAGGATATCCCGTGAGAATTGTTGTGGGTGTAGATTTCCCGATAGGGAAATAGAAGAGTCGTTTTAGAGTTCTTCGGGCCAGTGGTAAAGAAAAGATCTTGTGTTGACATGGACCTTCTGACCTGCGGGTCTAGGAAGGGACGTATGTCATCAGGTTCACTCTAAAGAACCATGTGTTGTGGATTTGTAGTCTGTTTTTATATTTTGTTAGAATACATGTTTATTTAATTTTAATAACATTGTTTTTATATTTTGTTAGAATATGTGTTTATTTAATTTTAATAGCATAGATTTTTTTTTTTTCAATTATGGTGCTATAGTTTAATTTTTACCTCCAAGACAACAATAGCTAAACCTTCACATAACATACGAAGAATAAGATCTATCACAGAAATGCTAGACCACACAACGATATTCTACTTTGGAAAAAGGGTGTTCATTGATGTTGCTAGGCTAATCCAATAAATAGATAGATCATTCTAGTTTTTCTTCAAGTCCCGAGGAAGCTAGTTCATGCAATTTTGGATGATGTGTTTACTTTCCACCAGTGTTTTAAGTTTCGGCAATGCAATTTCCAATTCATAGTTAGTTTTTTTAATCAGCGCTTTCCAACAACCGGAGTTGTGATCTATGGAAAAAGTAAGTCTCTAAACCATGCAAAGAGATTTCTTAGTGAAAATATTGTTCTCATTAACATGATTGATGTTCAAGTATATGGATCATTGTGAAAAGTGATTGAGTTAGCTCCATTATTACTTAGTTCTCCATTATTTCCAAGTCTCCCCTTAATGGAGAATGGATTGACTCCTATACCTAACATTTCCTTAAACAGTTCACACTGGAAAGATATCAACAACAGTTTCACAATTATTAAAATACATAAGAGCTATTTCATTGGACTGCAACTTTTCTCTAACAAAATGAAATTGAGCATCAACATGCTTTGTCCTTGCATGATAAATCGAATTATTCGCCAACTTGATTGAACTTTGATTATCACATTTGATCATTGTAGGTTCATTTTGTTCTTCTCCAACATCTTGACGAAGTCTTCTCAACCAAAAAACTTCACAAGTTATTGCACACAAGGCTTTATATTCTACTTCAGTAGAATACAAATATACAGTAGGCTTCTTTTTACTACTCCATGAAACAACCCCAGATCCAATGCCAAATGCATATCTAGTGGTTGATCTTCGATCATCCAGATTGCCAGCCCAATCAAAATCTAAATAACCTGTCAACTCAACATCAGATGCATCAGTGTATTTAATACCATAATCAAGTGTTCCTTTTAGATACTTGAGTACCGCCTTTGTTGCATTCCAATGGATTTATTGAGGTTTTTCCATAAACTGACTTAACACACTCATAGAATATGAAATATCAGGTCTGGTTGTGGTGAGATAATTCAAACTACCCACCATCTATCTATACATAGTGGCATTCACTTCCTTCGAACCATCATCACAGGAAAGTTTCACATTCTGCTACATAGGAACAATAGAAGATTTACACTAATCCATTTTAAATCTCTTAGGTACTTCTTTGACATACTTACTCTGATAAACAAAATTTTGGCATGCATTTCTCCAAACTTCAAGACCTAGGTAGTAATGTAACTCACCAAGATCTTTCATTTCAAAAAATTGTGACAATTGCTCCTTGATTTCATCAATTAATTTCCATGCATTTCCTGTAATTATTAAATCATCACCATATAAGGAAATCAATACTATATATCCCTGCTCATCAAATTTGGTATACAGATTTGGATCACTCTTGCTCCTCATAAAACCCTGTTGAAGAAATAAAGAGTCTATCTTTTCATACCATGACCTAGGTGCTTGTTTTAGTCCATACAATGCTTTCTTTAACTTACACACTAAGTGTTCTTGCCCATGTTCCACAAACCCTTTAGGTTGAGTAAGGTAAACCTCCTCCTTTAACTCACCATTCAAAATGCATATTTAACATCTAGTTGGTGTAGCTTCCAATGATACTATGTAGCTAAAGAAATTAACAATCTGATAGTATTAAATTTAGCTAGTGGTGCAAATGTTTCAGCATAATCAATACCTTATGTTTGTGAATACCCCTTTGCAGCCAATCTAGCCTTATATTTGTCTATACTACCATTTGATTTAAACTTGGGTTTGTATATCCATTTGCATCTAATGGGCTTCTTATGTTTAGGTAATTCAGTCAATTCCCAAGTATTATTTTTCATTATAGATTCATATTCTTCCTCCATTGCATTTTTCTATTTATCATGTTCATTTCATTCATTAAAACTCATGGGTTCTATGACATTTGAAATTCTACTCATTAGGGAATAGTCTCTATACCTTCCTAGGGAGTCAAACCTATCATGTAGATCTTCTTAATTGATTATTTTCCTCCCCACTTTATGAAGATTTGTCTTCACCACTAGGTGAACTCTGACTGCTTGAAGTGTCCATATCACTGTCACTAAGTCCTTCTTGCTGTTGTTGTCACTGCGATTGTGGTTGTTGTTGTGGTGGATGTTGCTGTGATGGTTGATGTTGTTCTTCTTTAACTCCTTCATCAAGAATTCTATGCCATTCCTCATGACCGTTGTTGTCATGATTTCCTACTTCCTGCTCATGGAAAAGTACATCTCTACTCGATCTCTTATTTCCTCTCTTATTTGCTCAATTAGTTAAAGATTGGGTAGCATGAGCCATGAGTGAAGTATGCTTATAAGGTTGCAGTTGAAGAAACACCTGGTCTCCTTTAGTAAATTGGCGTTCTAAGCGACCTTGATCTGCTTGTTTCTTCATGCGATTCTGATACATAACCAAATTCTTTTTGAGCGTACGAAGAATAGCCTCTCAAACTATAAGAGTTTGTTCAACTGCCTAGAACTTTGAGACAGTGTGCATGTATGAGATAATTGAAGGCAACTTTTGTCCATATACTGCTTCAAAAGGAATCATGCGAGTAGTGGTATGGTAAGAAGTGGTGTACCACCATTCAATGAGATATAACCATTGAGCCCATTGATTTTATCTCTCAAATGCAAAACAACACAAATATGTTTCCAAACACTTGTTGACAACTTCAATTTGATAATTAGTTTGGGGATGATATGATGTGATGAGATGCAATTGGGTGCCCTGTAGCGTGAACAATTATTGCCAAAAATTGTCGGTGAAAGTGGGATCTCAGTCAGAGACAATGGAATGAGGCATGCCATGAAGCTTGAAGATATGATCCATGGAAAGTTGAGCCACTCTGGATGTAGTGAATGGGTGTTGAAGATAACATAAATAAGAATATTTGGAAATATGATCGACGACCACCATGAAGGCAGATTTATTGCCCGATTTAGGTAATCCAATAATGAAATCCATAGAAATATCCCTCCAAGTAGTGGGTGTAATTGGAAACAATTGTAGTGTGTCTAGGGATTTGATTGTTTCTCCCTTGTTTCTTTGACAAACATCACACTCTGCCACAAAGTTGTGGACGTCCTGCTTCATACCATTCTAGAAAAAAGAATGTTATATCCTCTCACTGGTTTTTTTAAACCCAGAATGCCTAGCTGTAGGTGTAGCATGAAGCTCATAAATCATCGTGGATTTAAGTTGCGACTATTTTCTTAAATACATACGGCCTTTGTAGCGAAGCTCTTCATTGTACCAAGAGTACTATGGAGAAACTAGAGACTTTTCTTGCAATTGTTGGATCGGATGCGACATCTTGGGATCTTGCAGCCATTCTTGGCGAATAGTTTAGAGCTAATCTGGTGAAATGAAAGATAGAGAAAAAAGGGACCTTTCATATTCATATTTCCTTGAAAGAGCCTTTGCAACCACATTGTCTTTTCTTTTCATGTAAATGATTTCATAATCATATCCAAATAGATTAGTCACCCATTTTTGTTGCTCCAGGGATGAAATTATTTTCTCAAGAAAATACTTGAGGCTTTGATGATCTTTCTTAGTTTGGAAGCGTTTCCCTAATAGATAAGGATGCCATAGATCCAAAGCATGCAGAATGGCCATCATTTCCTTTTCATAAATTTATTGGCCCAAATGGCGCTCCAACACTTGTTTGTTAGTGAAGGCCAATGGTCAACCATCTTACATATGGATTGTGCCAATTTCTTTCCCTGGAGCATCACATTCCAGGACAAAGGTCTTTATGAAGTCGGGAAGGGCTAGGAAAGGAGTAGGGCACATATCCTCTTTCAAGGCTTGGAAGGAATGATCAGTTGTGGGATTCCAAATAAAAGCATTCATTTTAAAGAGAACAATGATGCTAGATTACTGAGAGGGGGGGTGAATTAGTAATAGATCTTTTTAATCCTTTTTAACCATAGCATGTAAGATTTATTTATCTTTATGATCAATATACCATTATCATTCAACAAGTGCAACCATTATCATTCAACAAGTGCAGAGTAAATAAACCATGAAGAATGAGCAAGCATATACATACACAGTACACTAGCACTTTTACATGGAAATCCAATGCAGGAGAAAACCACAAAATGATTTTTCTTATATATCTTAAAGAATTACATTCATTGGAAGAACCAAATTCCTTTGTTCTCTAGCTATTATTGGAAGGAGGCTCTGACCCCCTGTATTTCTAGGCTACAACCTGAGGGAAGCTCCAACTCCCCAATTATCTGGCTACAACCAGAAGGAGGCTACAACCCCCTATGTTCTTTGGCTACAACAGAAAGCTGGCTACAACCACCTATCCTTGCTCCATCTTGCCACCCTGAAATATAAGTTTCAAATGATGAAACCACTGCCACATTCTCACTATGCGATATACCACTGTAAACATTTACCAACCTGTAACCAACATGTGCCACTGACTTGTAACCAACATGTACCTATACTCAGCCTTCTTCAACAAAAACCGAACATGTACATCACATGTATATATTTCATCTTGTGTATGTATGCTCCCTATCTATATTGCGACTTGCATATGTATGCGGCGTTTCTATACTACAGCCTGTGTACACCTTCAGAAAACTAGGGTTTTCACCTTTTCTGAAACTTCAAACACTTTGCTGCCTCTATCACATTACCTTGCAACTTGTCACTGTGTCTTATCTATAGTTGTACCATGTACATACATCATCTTATATATATCCATTAACCAAGTGCATCTATATATCTAGTCATGTACCATACATGTGTGTATAATCATGAATAAGTGTAATCACCCGCACATGGACTAGACATCAAACCCTCACTGATATACAACCTCACAATACACCAACAACTTCAAAACTACGAGCTATCAACCATGTACCATAAAAAACCTCAATCACATACCAAGAAATTACAAGATCTGCCTCAACACTAACAAGATGTACCAATGATAGATATCAAATATATCAACAATGTATTTATGTAGATATGACTTATAGAGTAAGTTCCATACAACTAATAACCTCTCTAGGGAAACTCCTGAAATATCCATAACCATATTTCATGTAGGCAACAATATCCAACTACACATAGAAGTAAGAAATATATTTTGAACCTTTAGATAGATCTGTTGTACCTGATCATTGTAGACCTTCCTTGGAGTTTTCTTTTAGATTCTAGAGACCTGAAATATTCATCTTGTTGGCCGAGGGGTGGACCCAGGGTTCAATGCTTCAACAACGCACCAACAAAACCTTAAATACCGGCCCTTTCGACAACACCTGCGAAGCAAGCGAAGTCTGACCCGAGGTAGAGGCAGGGAAGGTTACAAGACTTAGGTGTTTGTAACCATGCTGGGACCATTTACTCTTCCATTTTTTTAAGCAACTCGGGCCCAAGTACGATTTTGTCTATTGGATTATCTCAACTAATTGGAGTATTGCATATTCTCTAATATAATGACTCAAATGAACTCATTTTTAGTGAAACTTGATATCTTGTATTGTAGGTAAATTTCAACTAGATGTGAGTAGTCCTCCCACTTGGATGACTTATCCATCATATACATTCTTAACATGCATTCAATCCCTTGGTTAACTATCTCTATTCTTCCATCTATTTATGGATGATAGGTTGTACTAAAATTCATTTTTGTACCAAATCCTTTGAATAATACTTTTCAAAAGTTAGAAGTAAAGTTTGGATATTTGTTAGACACAATTTATTTAGGTACTCCATGCAACCTAACAATCTCTTTCAAACAAATTTATGGTATACTATCTACCTTATGACTTATTTAACTAGAATAAATTGAGTCATTTTTGTTAATTTATCCATCACTACCATTATAGAGTAATGTTTCCTTATTTTCTTCGACAACTTACTGATAAAATCAATGGTCACAACTTCCCATTTCCACTCTGGAATTTGCAATGGTTTCTATAGAAAACCCATCGGCTATCTATGCTTAGAATTTACTCTTTGACATTCCATAAACCTAGCTATATAATCGACAACATCGTTTTTCATGCATGGCCAAATGTATTGG
Organism: Picea sitchensis; assembly: GCA_010110895.2. NCBI lineage: Eukaryota > Viridiplantae > Streptophyta > Pinopsida > Pinales > Pinaceae > Picea > Picea sitchensis. Next base: position 8,333 of record SNQJ01S0081819.1, read on the forward strand.
CTTCTCAACATTCCTATTTTCGTTTGGTAAACAAGATCTCTAGCATATAAAGCAATATGCATTCTTTTTTAGTACCAACTTCTTTAATTCATAATAATTAGGAAAATATCCTCTATTTTTATACATGAGATTGTCATCTTCTTCTAGCATATATTCCTTATGTTTTTATTGTACATTTTCTTACTATAATCCTTCTTTTACCTATAGGTAATTATTTTTCAAATCTAATGTGGACTTGCTAATGGTTGAATCATACATTTCATGAATCCTTTCGTTGATGCATTGACAACCTTGTTATGTTCTCCTCTTATTTGCTTAAAATCAAATCATATTCACTAAGAAATTCCGTTCATCTTATTGATCTAGAATTTTAATTTTGTTTCTCAAATAAATATGTGAGACCTGGTTTGTCTTAACTCAAACCTCCTACCCATTAAATAATGTCTCCACATTTTTAGTGCATGGAATATGTGATGATTTTTGTTTTTACCATCATTTTCCACTCTTGTTTCCTCATTTATAAACCATTTTCCCTTACCCATAACTCCGTATTTATTCTCTTTAATGATCAAAAATAAGATTTAGGCTCAAGGTGTTTTCCCATTGTATTTCTTATTATTTCATTAGATTTATTATTAACAATGGGAGGAATTAGTATATTCTAGATGTACTTTGGAATTAATGGCTCATGTGTGGTTAGTTGCTCATGTACTTTGTTACAATATTGTTTCAAAGGACCTTCTACTATAGAGCAAGTTCCTATGCTATAGATCCAATAGTTTTGTCAGTTTCTATGGATCTATGGGTAAAAGTTGGTGTATTACCATTATCACAAATCCTAGTCAACAAACATACCACCTATCACTTGTTGTGAGTCATTACTGTTTCCATGCATTTTCTTTCTATGGAACCATTATATACACATATGGGATTTATTGTGCATGTGGAAAAATCTATGGTGGTGATTCCAGTTGGCCAATACATGAATTAGGTATTTCAGGCTTCAGGCTTCATTGAGGATGTTGACTTCTTTCTTATCCTAAATTTCAGCAACCAATTATGTTCTTGAAACCACATATCTAAAGTGGGGCAATGTAATAAAATATTCCATGAATTTTAGAACCCAATATACAAGAAAGCAACACTTAGAAGATGTTCAAAAAAACTAGTCAAGGAATACATATCTAAAGTGGGGCAATGTAATAAAATATTCCATGAATTTAAGAACCCAATATGCAGGAAAGCAACACTTAGAAGATGTTCAAAGAAACTAGTCAAGGAATGAACAAAGATGCCTCAAATTTAATGTTGCAACCACATGGGGAACAGATTAAGGGTGACATGGTTTTAATGGTTGGAAGGTGGATTTCTAAAAGTCCACATGTGCAATTCCATTTTTCCATATATTCTTTTTAGTTCCAAATTCATTTTAACAGCTACAACTCAACTCAAGAGGAAAACATATTTTCCTATTTTCATGGCTCAACAACCACTTGTAATGTATTTTCGTCAAGTTGATCTTGTTACGAATTCCACATTGACAATATCGATGTAGAAGATTTTAATTTCTTAGAATAAATATAGATTATCTAAACCTATGTTCTACAATTCTATAATGATCGTTGTGAGTACATTTACATCGTAATTTAATCTCATTGTTGTTTTAGTATATCCCAAAACTCGTTGTTTTGGATGCATGTGTTTTCTTTCCACAAGTGTTTTAAGTTTCCGCAATGCAATTTCCAATTCATAGTTAGTTTTTTTTATCAGAGCTTTCCAACAACGGGAGTTGTGATCTATTGAAAAAGTAAGTCTCTAAACCCTGCAAAAAGATTTCTTAGTGACAACACTGTTCTGATTTGCATCATTGTTCTCATTAACATGATCTATGATCTATGTTCAAGTATATGGATCATTGCACAAAGTGATTAAGTTAGCTTTAGATTTATGAAGTGTGATGTGTTTTATTTTTGCAATTACATTTTAATTTTTAAATAGTAATGAAATTTATTTTCATACAATCAAAATTGTAAAGTAATAAAATAGCTCATCATTTTGACATCATACTCTTACTTTCAAATTGTAAAGTAATAAAATAGCTTATCATTTTGACATCATTATCGAGAAAATGTTAAAAAAATAATAGTATTATTCCAAATTGTAGGGTAATAAAATAGCTCATCATTTTGGCCTCATTATCAAGGAGATGGTAAAGAAACAATACTATTATTTCTTTAGGTAATTATATGTGTGCATTTCATTTGATTAGGTATTTCTTAAAAGGATTCTTCTATCGATTGAAATATATATTAAAAAAATTTATACTTTAAAATTTAAGTTTTGAAATTTGGTAACCATTCGGGTTTTGCTAATTATAACTTCATTTTGGTTCCCTAAATTGTTTGTTGTGATTTGATAGGATATTGAAATTTGGTAAACATTCTGGTTTTGCTAATTGTAATCTCATTTTGGTTCTCTAAATTGTTGTGTTTTGACAGGATATTGAAATTTGGTAAACAATGTGGTTTTGCTAATTGTAACCTCATCTTGGTTCTCTAAATTGTTGTGTTTTGACAGCATAATAGAACCAGAAAATGGGATAAACTAGTAAAATTTGAACCCTTTTATTTATTTTATCATTGTAGTCTTGCAATTTCTTTTACTTTCTTACCATTTTTTTTATTTTGCAATTAAAATTTTAAAAAGAAGACCACGTATCAAAAAAAATTAACAGAATAAAACTGTAAAACGATTGTTTTACCAGTTTAGAGACAACGGTTGATTGAATCAAATACCAACAAAATATCTATTTATCTATTCAACCCATCATTCTGATCCTTTTTTAACATACTGCTTTCTTAAGTATTATGGCATCTAGAGCCTCGAAAGTGTTTGATTAAAACCAGTCATTAACATGTTAATCGTGTTAATCCATCTGGAAGATTTAATGATTGTCAAAATGCAAATCGAAACTGTATCAATTGCAAACTAGGTTAAATTGCATGATCCATTTCTCTGGCAATCCATGGCAATCCATTCCATTCCTGGTAAAAATCTACTGCAATCCATTCCTGGTAAAAAAATCTACTGGAATAGTTTTTAAAAAATTAATTAACAGTACCATTGTAAACTGGATTTGCACCTCTGCCTCAGGAAACGGCATAACAGGCAACTTTCGGGAACAACTTATTTTTAAATTTTATCGCTTCTCCGACTACACGTCCAATCTGTTTCCTCTCTTCCTCTTGTGCGCCATCTGACTTATGGCCGATCCATTTTCTGAATCGGAAGTGAGGGCGTGGGGGAAGTTAACCATTGCCCTAGCTCCCCGGATCTTGAAGGCCGCGCGGTCATATGCCAGAGCGGCCTCTTCGGCGGTGCTGAAAGTGCCCAGCCAAACTCGAGCGCCCTTCTTCGCGGGATCTCTGATTTCTGCAGCGAATTTCCCCCACGGCCTCTGCCTGACTCCCCTGTAGAGCCTGTGCTTGCTGATCTGCTTCGTCTTTCCATTCTCCTCCTCATGTGCCTGTGGCTTTACCTTAAACGCCTCTGCTGTTCTTATATCTGTGCATACAGAAGAAGAAGAGGAGCAATCTTGAACTTGTGTAAATTCATTCTCATTGACTTCTGATGTTGATCTGCTGCTGTTGTTTTGGCATGAGCCCCCGGTGGTGGTAGTGGCAGCAGTGTCGAGGTTATAATCCCCGCTGCCGCTGGGCATGGCTGTGGGGTAGAAGGAAAACGATGCCGATGAGGATGGGTTTCCTCCTGCGTGATCTACAACTATATTATCAATTTCATCCTCCTCTTCCAGCAAATGGTGGCGAATCAACTTCAACATATTCAGGTTGTTGCTCATGCTCATGCTCCTGCAACATTAATCGTGCGCTCTCGCCAATCACAGTAATGTTCAGATTGAGATTGATTTCCATAGGCTGGCTTCTGCTGGTAGTCGAAGGGCTATAAGCATTTATAATAGAAATTCCCTTGGTGGTAAGTCAATTCCAATTTGGCAATTTTAGTTAAAAATTCTACTAGGCAGCTTCTATAATAATATATATTCTACAGTCAACCTGCTCTCACTGCGGGCGTCATCAGCATCTCTTCGCTGTCACCAACATCTATTTCCATTTTAATACAAGATTATGTAGTGAAATCATATAATATATGTGTGAAATTGGCAATTCATGAAAAAAAGTTTATCCACAGTTTTTATACATTTCCATGTCTAATTTCTGTGATGTACATTGTGAAGACATTATTTGCATTTAACTTACCTAATCTTTCACATAGATAAAATAATATAATTTTTTATGTAATAAAAGTGGATATTAGTCAATAAGACTTGTTTAATAAATATGAACAAGTCAATGTGAGAAGATCTAATAGAAGCTTCCGCTTCTAAAAAGATCTTCCTCTAAAATGTTCTTTAGAAGATAAAATTAGTATAAATAAAAGTAAGAGGCATGAGAAAGTTTTGTCTTTAGAATTATTGTAATAGAGCTTTGCTCTGTTGGGGGTTGTCCCCTCGAAGAGGCACGTGAACAACTATGGTGGGGAGAACTACACACAAGCGATACAGACAGTTTCACGGGGTTGCCTAGAAACTAAAGTTTTCCCCTTGTTGGAAACCTTTGTAACCCCTCTTGGTACCCTTCGAGTAGTACTGCATCAGACATAATCAATACACTACCATCACTCCCACATACCGATAAGTATATCAGGGGTTCCCTAGGTCTCCTGAAACCAACCTTAGATCAACCGATCAATCACCTGAGTACTATAGTGCCACCAAGAACAACACTCGGGAAGATACTCTCTAGTACCTGGGTAATCGGGTAGTATGCCTAAGGGTACGGTTGAGCCTCCTTAGTTGGTTCCCTGAGATATTTGGCCGAGTACTACTGTTCGGCCCCACACGTATATCGAAGAGCTATAGCATAGGGAAAACCCATGTCTATAGGCACCCTGCAAACCCTAACCCGGGGGGAACATACTAGAAAAGGAACATAAAGGATATTTTGGTTGCACAACCTTGCCTCCTACATTCTGGTTGCGAAATTACTACACTTTTTTTTCTATTAAGAATTTGGGCATTTAGACACTGCAATATTATTCAGGTCGGAGTATAAATTCGTCGAGGTAAAAAAAAAATCAGGTTGGAGTATAACTGTGCAGGAGTAAAAAAATAAAAATAAATAAGTATAGTGGTCCTATCGACACCCTTATTTGGGATCTATCCCATTGGAATCCTCTCTTCGCCCTAATCACAGTGGTACCTATCATTTTTAAGTTTGTTTTTTTTCGTGGACCCAACCCCCTTCCCGACACTCTTCATTGCGACCCATCCCATTGAACTCCTCTTTTCACCTTGATCGTTGTGATACCTATCACTTATAAGTCTTTTTTTTCCTGTGGTCCCATCCACCCTTCCCTACACCCTTATTTGACACCTATCCCATTGCATGTTTTCACCCTGATGATTATCATATGTATAATTTCTCCATTTTTTTTTTCCGTGGACTCACTTCCCCTCCCTAGTACCCCTCATTCTCAAATGGCCACCACTCACAACCAAGAAATCCTTCACCTGCAAGAAGAATCCAAACAACACAGGGACAACATCCAGAGAGTAACTTCGAACATTGCTTCCACCAATTCCAAATTGGCAACCTTCGAGACCAACGTTACGAGTGAATTTGCAACAATTAAGGGTGAATTGGCCTCCCTCACCATCGCTATAAACCAATGGTTAAAATAGTCCCATGACTCTCCCTCCTATGAACAACCTTCACACTACGAAGGTGAGGACTCTTCCCATAATATGGCCTTTCATTCCAACTCCCTTCATCATGACCCCCTTTTGTAAGGTACCAAATCTATTATAATAATATTAAACCAAAAATACTACGTAGAATAACAATGAAACAATATAATATATGAAACCACAACACCAAAATAATATATTTATTGATAGGAAACAATGTTCACTTGCCTCTTCAAGGGGGAAACCTCCAGCAGAGAAAAACTCTATTACAATAATTCTCAAGAAAAATATTTCTCATGCCCTGAACTCCTATTTATGCTAAATCTATCTACTAAAAGAACAATCTAGAGAAATATCTTCTAGAAGCGGAAGCTTCTATTAGGTCTTCTTAAATTTGAATTATTCTTTGTTATTACTAGACCTTATTAATATTGGTCTTTATTACATGAAAAATATATTATTATACCTGTGTGAGGGGTTAGGGAGGTTAGGTCCTTAACATTCCCTCCCCCCTAAAAAATAGTCTTGTCCTCTGCCTCAGGAAACGGCATAACGGGCAACTTTTGGGAACAATTTATTTTTAAATTTGATCGCTTCTCCGACTACACGTCCAATCTGTTTCCTCTCTTCCTCTTGTGCGCCATCTAACTTACGGCCGATCCATTTTCTGAATCGGAAGTGAGGGCGTGGGGGAAGTTAACCATAGCCCTAGCTCCCCGGATCTTGAAGGCCGCGCGGTCATATGCCAGAGCGGCCTCTTCGGCGGTGCTGAAAGTGCCCAACCAAACTCGAGCGCCCTTCTTCGCGGGATCTCTGATTTCTGCAGCGAATTTCCCCCACGGTCTCTTCCTAACTCCCCTGTAGAGCCTGGGCTTGTTGATCTGTTTCGTCTTTCCATTCTCCTCCTCATGTGCCTGTGGATTTACCTTAAACGCCTATGCTCTTCTTATATCGGTGCATACAGAAGAAGAAGAGCAATCTTGAACTTGTGTAAATTCATTCTCATTGACTTCTGATGTTGATCTGCTGTTGCTGTTTTGGCATGAGCCCCCGGTGGTGGTAGTGGCAGCAGTGTCGAGGTTATAATCCCCGCTGCCACTGGGCATGTTTGTGGGGTAGAAGGAAAACGATGCCGATGAGGATGGGTTTCCTCCTGCGTGATCTACAACTATATTATCAATTTCATCCTCCTCTTCCAGCAAATGGTGGTGAATCAACTTCAACATATTCAGGTTGTTGCTCATGCTCATGCTCCTGCAACATTAATCGTGCGCTCTCTCCAATCACAGTAATGTTCAGATTCAGATTGATTTCCATAGGCTGGCTTCTGCTGGTAGTCGAAGGGCTATAAGCACTTATAATAGAAATTCCATTGGTGATAAAAGTCCATTCCAATTTGGCAATTTTAGTTAAAAATTCTACTAGGCAGCTTCTATAATAATATATATTCTACAGTCAACCTGCTCTCACTGCGGGCGTCATCAGCATCTCTTCGCTGTCATCGACATCTCTTCCCAATTTAATACAAGATTATGTAGTGAAATCATAAAATATATGTGTGAAATTGGCAATTCATGAAAAAAAGTTTATCCACAGTTTTTATACATTTCCATGTATAATTTCTATGATGTACGACATTATTTGTATCTAACCTACCTAATCTTTCACATAGATAAAATAATATATTTTTCATGTAATAAAAGTTGACATTTGTCAATAAGAATTGTTCAAAAATATGAACAAGTCAATGTGAGAAGATCTAATAGAAGCTTTGGCTTCTAAAAAGATCTTCCTCTAGAATGTTCTTTAGAAGATAAAATTAATATAAATAAAAGTAGGAATCATGAGAAGGTTTTGTATTTAGAATTATTGTAATAGAGATTTTCTCTATTGGGGGTTGCCCCCTTGAAGAGGCAAGTGAACAACTATGGTGGGGAAAACTACACACAAGCAATATAGACGGTTTCACGGGGTTGCCTAGAAACTAAAGTTTTTCCCTTGTTGGAAATCTCTATAACCCCTGTTGGTACCCTTCGTGTAGTACCGCATCAAACATAATCAATACACCACCATCAATCCCACATACCAGTAAGTATATCAGGGGTTCCGTAGGTCTCCTGAAACCAACCCTAGATCAACTGATCAATCACCTGAGTACTATAGTGCCACCAAGAACAACACTCGGGAAGATACTCTCTAGTACCTGGGTAATCGGGTAGTATGACTAAGGGTACGGTTGAGCCTCCTTAGTTGGTTCCCTGAGATATTTGGTCGAGTACTACTGTTCAACCCCACATGTATATCAAAGAGCTATAGGATAGGGGAAACCCTTGTCTATAGGCACCCTGCAAACCCTAACCCGGGGGGAACATACTAGACAAGGAACATAAAGGATATTTTGGTCGCACAACCTTGCCTCCTACATTCTAGTTGCGAAATTACTACACTTTTTTTTCTATTAAGAATTTGGGCATTTTGACACAACAATATTATTCAGATCGGAGTATAAATCCGTCGAGGTAAAAAGAAAATCAGGTTGGAGTATAACTGTGCAGGAGTAAAAAAATATAAATAAATAAGTATAGTGGTCCTATCGACACCCTTATTTGGGATCTATCCCATTGAAATCCTCTCTTCGCCCTAATCACAATGATACCTATCATTTTTAAGTTTTTTTTTTTTTCGTGGACCCGACCCCCTTCCTGGCACTCTTCTTTGCAACCCATCCCATTGAACTCCCCTTTTCACCTTGATCGGTGTGATACCTATCACTTCTAAGTCCTTTTTTTCCTGTGGTCCCATCCACGCTTCCCTACACCCTTATTTGACACCTATCCCATTGCATGTTTTCACCCTAATGATTACCATATCTATAATTTCTCCATCTTTTTTCCGTGGACTCAGTTCCCCTCCCTAGTACCCCTCATTCTCAAATGGCCACCACTCACAACCAAGAAATCCTTCACCTACAAGAAGAATCCAAACAACATAGAGACAACATCCAGAGAGTAACTTTGAACATTGCTTCCACCAATTCCAAATTGGCAACCTTCTAGGCCAACGTTGCATGTGAATTTGCAACAATTAAGGGTGAATTGGCCTCCCTCACCACCGCTATCAACCAATGGTTAAAATAGTCCCATGACTCTCCCTCCTATGAACAACCTTCAAACTATGAAGGTGAGGACTCTTCCCATAATATGGCCTTTCATTCCAACTCCCTTCATCATGACCCCCTTCTGTAAGGTACCAGATCTATTATAAGAACATTAAACCAAAAATACTACATAGAATTACAACGAAATAACACAATATATGAAACCACAACACAAAAATAATATATTTATTGATAGGAAACAATGTTCACTTGCCTCTTCAAAGGGGAAACCTCCAACAGAGAAAAACTCTATTACAATAATTCTCAATACAAATATTTCTCATGCCCTGAACTCCTATTTATGCTAAATCTATCTACTAAAATAACAATCTAGAGAAAGATCTTCTAGAAGTGGAAGCTTCTATTAGGTCTTCTTAAATTTGAATTATTCTTTGTTATTACTAGACCTTATTAATATTGGTCATTATTACATGAAAAATATATTATTATACTTGTGTGAGGGGTTAGGGAGGTTAGGTCCCTAACATTCCCTCCCCCTTAAAAAACGGTCTTGTCCCCAAGACTTGAGATGAGGTTGCATAATGGTAGTTGGCTCCAAGGTGGAATCTGTTGGAGTTGTATTTTTCCAATGTACTAACACTTCCTTAATGGTGCACTGATGAAGATGACGCTCACACTATTCCAAGACTTATTGTGTGTCAGGGTATTAACCCGCACATAAGTAGAACAATATATTCGGATGTAATAAAAGTCAATATTAATAAGGCCTTGCAATAAAATAGAATAAGTCGAATGTAAGAAGACCTAAAAGAATCTTTCTCTTCTAGAAGGATCTTCCTGTAGATTCTTCTTTTGATAGACATATTTAGTATAAATAGGAGTCGAGGGTATGAGAACCCTAGCTTGGATATTATTGTAATGGAGCTCTGCTCAACTGGAGGTTGCCCCCTCGAAGAGGCCCGTGAACATTGCTCTCAAAATCAATGTGTTATTTCTGTTGTTATTCTTATATAATTTCAATGTTATTGTGGTGATTGTTATGGTTATATTGTTGTTATTCTGCCATTTCTAACATTTTATTTCTATTCTGCATACTTTTTATATCTGGTATATTACAAGTGGTATCAGAGCACTTTCCTCGACAAAAATTGTGGGTTAATTTTTTTTTCAGGGTAGAGACGTATTCCAACGTCTTTAAGCCACATAGATCTGTCATTACGCACATAAACCCACTGTTGAGGGATTCATACACGCAAGAAATACAAGTGGTACTTAAGTGCACATATTTTGGCCACCCTTGTAACCCCTGTTGGTACCCCATTGAGTGGTACCTCATCATACAACACCTGTGTATGGATCAACCCAGATTTCCTGAAGCCCTCTTTAGATAAACCGATCGACCGCCTGACTACTATAGTGTCACCGAGAATATCACTCGGGAAGATACTCTCTAGTGCCTGGGTAGTCGAGTAGTATGATTAAGCGCACAGTCTAGCCTCCTTAGTTAGTTCCCTGAGATATTGCGCTGAGTACTACCATTGGACCCCACACGTATATCAGAGAGCTATAGCACAAGGAAAACCCTTGTTTGTAGAACCCTTGAATACCTAACCCCGGGAGACAGAAACATAAACAAATTAAAATAGACAAGATCTATTGTCGCGCAACTGTGTTCAGGTTTCCAAATCACTACACATTTATTCCTAGTTAAGCATTTGGTACTTTCATCATTGCAATATTCTTCAGACCATAGTATAAGTTTCAAAAAAAATTCACCATTATTTGAGATCTATTCCATTCGATTCATCTCTTCTCCCTTATTACATTCATACATATCATGTTTTTGGAAAAAAAATTGACCCCAACCAACCCATTTCAGTTCCCTCGTCATCATGGTCCATACCAGTAGCCAAGACTTGGAAGCTTGCTTCAATACCTTGCAATCCAATCTCACCGAGACCCAACAGGAAGTGAAACAACTCAGTGCCAATGTTGCCACCACCAATACAACCATGCAATCCTCAATAGAGGAAATCAAACAAGACATGACCACCCAGCTTGAATCTATCTTTTCAATGCTCTGCACCAAGCTCCATATCCTTACAGATAACCCTTTATCTGACCCACCTCCACATACTGAAGCTAAAAATTTCTCTCATTCCGATAACTTTTAGCACCATCACTTTCAACGTGACCTATGCCTTCTGCGGGTGGATGTGACCAAATTTGATGGCTCGGATCCCACTGGTTGGGTAACCCAAATGGAACATTATTTCTCTTTATGAGACATTAGAAATGACTTGGCCAAACTCCGGTATGGTGTTTTCCATCTGGATCAAGAATGTTGGCATTGGTGGCAATGGAGAAAAACTTCCCGCCAAGGGTATATTGCTTGGACACACTTTGTGGAAGAGATTTATGAACTCTTTGACACTGACACCAACCATTTGGGTAGTTTGACAAAGTTGAAACAATCAGGAACATTGGAAGACTTTATATCTTCTTTTGAGCACCTGCCTTTTCGGACAGAGGGCATGTATGATGCTTTTTTCTGAGAGTCTTTTATCAGTGTCCTCAAAGATGAGATTCGAGCCCATGTCCTCATGGCTCGGCCTCAGATTTGGGTGGAAGCGACTAAAAGACCTAAAGAAGCACAACAGGTTGTATCTTCTCAAAACCGGAAACCCTCTTTTATCCCTTGCACTAAACCAGTAAATCCCACTACTCCCTCCGCTCCACTATAGATCCAAAAATTGACCAGGGATGAAATGGTTGAACGCCAAGTCAAAGTCCTTTGTTATAATTGTGATGACAAATATTTCTCGGGCCACAAGTGTAAGGAAAAAAAAAATTATGGCCATATTGGAGGATATTTCGGAAGAGGAGGTTGAAACTCACCTTGTGTCTGAGTCACCTGAAACCACTGACATCACCCCTCCCTCAGAACCTCCCAAAGTCGAATCGGTCATTTCCTTAAATGTTGTCACTGGCTTCTCTGCTCCCCAAACCCTCAAGATAATTGGTTACATCAAGCATAGGAAGGTCATCATTCTGGTTGATAGTGGAAGCACCCATAGTTTTATTCGTCGCCGCATTGCCCAAGAAATTCATTGCTACATCCATGCAGTCAATAATTTCCAAATCATGATTGCCAATGGTGGCTCCATGAAATGTGGAGGGCATTGTGAAAATGTGTGTCTCCAAATTGGTGACTACCACCTGAAATATCATATGTTTTCTATCGACATGGTCGGTTGTGACATTGTGTTGGGTGCAGATTGACTAAGGACTTTGGGTCCCATTCTCATGGATTTTAAGGAATTAACCATGCAATTTGACCAGGAGGGCCAAAAATAAAAGTTCCAAGGCATCAACGCCAGTTCACCTGAGATCATTAGTTCCCATAATGTAACACCACCTTTTCGGTTAACAAACTTCGCGTAAATATAACACCCACTCTGGATTATAAAACAACATGCATTTAAGCAAATGAAACACATTTAAACTCAGAGTATGTCATATAAATTATTGCTATCTT
>SNQJ01S0081819.1:26331-43726 GCA_010110895.2 Picea sitchensis
TTGCAGCAAATAAACCATCAAACTCAGAACAATCACAACATGATAAAGGAGTTCACCCCCCTCCGGGCTACATCTCCTTGAGCCTCCATTAATGGACTTGGCTCTCTGGGATTAATTTGTCAAAATTTATTTTACAAGATGCTGCTCAAATCCAATGGAAAAACAAACTGTTCCATGGGGATCAGAACACATAAAAACCCCAAAAATGACTAATAGAACTCTGAAAACGGATCATGGCTCATCCGAGCATGACCTCTTCTACATGTGGCCATAAGCTTCACTGAGATTATCTTTGGAAAAAACACCTATAAAATTCCTCAAAAGCCTCTGAAACCTGTTCCAATGTGTTCAGAGCATAACAATTAGCCAAAAATGATTATTCATTCACAGAAAACAAACATAGGCTCACCAAAACATGTCCTCAATCAATGAGGGCTTCAAGCTTCCTGGAGCTTCCTGAAACTTCAATGGTTAAAAACCTGCAAAAGAAGTCTTCAAATGGCCTTGATAACTATGCCAATGGATTCAGGACGTCAAAAAACCCCTAGTTGGGCTTTTACGACACCTCAATCGGCCAAAAAATGAGAAAGATAGGCCTCCTTCCATCCTCTTCCTTCAAGCTTGTTGGCTCTGGTTCGCCAAAATGCGCCTCTGTGTGCTTGAACCAAGAACATGCTCCAAAACGTGTGCTTAAACCTAGCACCACATAACTGGCTAAACTATCGAAAGGTTAGGGCACGTCCAGCCCCTAACGGTTAGGGCGCATCACAAAGTTTTTTGAGCTTTGTCCAGCTCTGCAAATTCCGGGACTTCAGAACTTCGTAATCTTGTTTCATGAAGATCCAACAGTTAAATATTCGTAACCAAAGTCACCCTTCCGCAACTCGCGATCTCATGAGTTCGTGAGTCGAAGACCCTCGACTCATTTCCTCCAAACATCGATACCCGAGATGTGATACAGGTATGGCTCCCTCCTCGCTAGCGCCTGCTACACATGATCGTAGGCTAGGGCTAAGTGCTAGCACTTCTTCGCCAACTCGCGACTTCACGAATTAGAGTGTTGAGCCTTCATGCTCCTCCTTTGCAAAATCTGAAATCGCGAATAGCACAGTTGTCGCCCTTCACCACAGTGGCATGTGGTACATTCAAGAGGGTCCATGTCACCTTCGGTGATGTCTTCAGGTCCCACCACTCTCGCTTGTCTTCTCGACTCACTGGCACATGGTACACACCCGTGTGTCTACGTCCATTCCAAATGGAATCCAACGGTTAGATCTATGGTGCAGATCCTTTTGGAATTTCGGGGTTTCGGGCATTGGGAGTTCGTGCACCCTACATCTCGAGCTTCCATTTGCCGAAATCCTAAAATTAGGTTTACTCCTCCACTGAATCGGACGGTCAACTACCTTCCTACGTTCTATGGTGTAGATCATTTTTCCGTTTCGAGTTTCGGAGGTGTTCCCCTTCCTCACTTCCCATCTCTTGACTTTGCGAAATCTGAAAGGTTTTTGCGACTAACTAGAGCGCGACTCCACCAGATCTAACGGTCGAGCCTTCCTCCTAGATCTACAACGTAGATCTTCTCGGGTTTTTGGGTTTTCGGGAGTTCATGTATCACAATTCCCAGACTCCCGTGCAATTCAAAAGGGATTTTAATCCCTATGCACATTTTCCAGATCCGACAGTCATGAGGGCTCACCTTCCCTCCCGAACCGATCCTAAGGCTCCACCAGTGCTGGTGTGGAGTCCTCTCTTCCTGTGGCCATATACCACACCAGCTGCGGTTTCACAACACCGCTATACCTCGTGAGCTTATAGGCACGGTCAAGTAACTCCTTGACACTCTAGACCATACTAGGGTCCGAAATTAGTCCTCTAGACACAATTTCTCCTCTCACCCTCGGTCCAAAGACCACTCAACTGGCCCATCTAGGCTCAATGTCGAAACCTTGGCTCTGATACCAAACTATAACACCACTTTTTCGGTTAACAAACTTCGCGGAAATATAACACCCGCTCTTGATTATAAAACAACATGCATTTAAGCAAATGAAACACATTTAAACTCAGACTATGTCATATAAATTATTGCTATCTTAATTTTAAGAATGGCTTTAACCATAATTCATCTACATAACAGAATACATGATAAAATATAAGCATCACAGGCATGCAAAACATAACATTTAACATAAGCTGATACTTATCTTCAAACTGAGGTAATTCCACCAACTAGGTGCAGGCCTTCCATGAACCTCCTAGCCTTAGACTGCACTGCTCATCAGCTCAGCAGTAGGTCACCCTCGAGATGGGACTAAGCTCCACCCCAAGGCAAGGAATCCTAGGCTAGGCTGAGGTTACAGGGAAAACACATAGTCACAACGAAGGAATTCTCTTCCAAGAACCACTCACGCTCACTTCCCACAGACTCTCATTTCCCACATGCCTGTTCCACCCCAGGAGTATACACCTTCTCTATCACCTAGACAGTCCTTCGGCTGCTAACCTCCTTTGCCTTGGGTTATAGCAACAGACCAGACCGAAAGTCTCCGGGCTTTATGGAAGCTATAGGGTTCATTCCAAGAGTCCTCTCCTTCCTCTGCGCACTCTCTCACCTAGAGAGAGATGCTCACAGGCCAAACCACCTGTTCATCTAACCTCAAACACCCCTCTCTCCTGGAGAGAGTGTTTCACAACTGGTCATAGGCCATACGCAATCCTGTATTGCGCAGTTACAATTACCCATGGAAATACAGACACCGACTTCCTCAAAATGGCTTCAGAAATGGAAAAATGGTCTCACGGTCATGGCTTCAGGACAGAGGCTTCAAGCACCAGTTCCATTTTAGATAGAGGATGAACACAGATTCCTAGACACCACACAAGATTTTCGGTTCAGAACAAGGGTGAATCCGGCTCTTTCGAAATCAATCACAAGCTTCTGGTTCAATACAGAGGTATACATAGGTTTTCTCAGAGCTAGACACAGGCTTTTCGGATCACAAAGATGCACGAAGGTTCTCTGCAGAACTCGGGTCTGTCGTACTACTCATAAACTGTACATGCTCAGGCCGTCTAATCGAATGAGAGCCAGGGGCCCCTCTTCACAGCTCACCCTTCCCATTTTATTCGCATGCACCAGGGTTGACACTTGTCGCCCTGGGAACTGCATGTGTTCCACCAACACACATCCCTTCCTCATGGTTAGGAACTTAGGATAAAACATGAAATGCTCATGCCTTTTTGAAATAATATTAAAATATTATTCCCAAGACTGAAGCCCACTAGGCTTAAGACTTAGCCCCTTTTCCCACCTTCCAGCCCCTAATCCCTTGCCTTCTCTGTGGAAGCTCAGTCCCCCTTCACTCATTCATCGTGGTCGGTCTACACCTTGCAATGTTTACAAATTTTTATTAATTTGTTCTACGTGATTACATATACATCAGCAGGCTCCTGGCCTTCAACACTTAGGCTCCCTGGCCTAACAAACACATAAGCCACCAGCTTATAAAAACTTGGCTCACCATCCTATAAAACATAAT
This sequence comes from Picea sitchensis, assembly GCA_010110895.2. Classification (NCBI taxonomy): domain Eukaryota; kingdom Viridiplantae; phylum Streptophyta; class Pinopsida; order Pinales; family Pinaceae; genus Picea; species Picea sitchensis. The sequence goes on from SNQJ01S0081819.1 coordinate 29,874, forward strand.
TACAATTCCTTTCAGAACATGATTTACAAGAGGGCTCGGCCTTGGGGACACTACACATAGCATGGAAAAGCTGCTAAAAAATGGTCATTATGGTGTTATTGCCCAACTCCATGCCATACAAGCAACAGAGACACCCTTAGTGTCGCAAGACCTCCAATCCATACTTTCTAAACATCAAGTGGTATTTTCCACTCCCCAGGGACTCCCTTCTTCCCGTGGCGTTCATGATCATTCCATTCCCCTTGTACCAAGAATCCTTCCTCCCAATATCTTTCCATATCATCACCCCTTTTCCCAAAATAATGAAATTGAGAAAATGGTCTAGGAACTCCTTAACGTAGGTGTTATCCACCCTAGTAAAAGCCCCTAATCTTCTCTGGTGGTCATGGTCCTAAAGAAACAAGGTTCTTGGTGAATGTATCCTGACTTTCGGGCCCTTAACAAACTTACCATTAAAGACAATTTTCTCATTCATGTCATTGATGACCTCTTGGATGAATTAAGTGGTGCCTAGTTCTTTACTAAAGTTGATCTTCATTCTAGATATCACAAGATATGTATGAAAGAGTTAGACATTCTCAAGACTTCCTTTAGAACTCATGAGGGCCACTATGAGTTTTCGGTCATGCCCTTTAGCTTGTGTAATGCCCCCTCCACCTTCCAAAGCCTCATTAACCATGTCTTTCATCCTTTTCTCCATCATTTTGTCCTAGTTTTATTTGATGATATCCTCATCTATAGCAAAACCTGGACAGACCATCTTGCTCATGTGGGTCGAGTTCTCCATCTACTCTCTCAGCACCAACTCTTCCTAAAATAGTCTAAATGTGCTTTTGGCGCTCAGAAGTCAAGTACTTGGGTCATCTGGTTGAAAAGGTCGATGTCAGGGTGGATCCTAAAACAATTGAAGCTATGCAAGACTAGCCTCACCTAAAGACTCTCAAAATATTGCATGGATTTATGTGCTTAACGGATTATTATCGCAAGTTTGTTAAGAATTATGGAAAGATTGTAGCACCTCTCACTGCACTCCTAAAAAAGAACTCTTTCACCTGGATTCCAACAACTGATCAAGATTTTCAAACTTTGAAGATGGCCATGTGCACCACTCCAGTCTTGTCCCTTCTTGATTTCACAAAGACCTTTGTCTTTGAATGTGATGCTTCAGGGAAAGGAATTGGTGTTTTCCTTATGCAAGAGGGTTAGTTGTTGGCCTTTACCAACAAGCAATTGTCTGAAAGAAATCTAGGAAAATCAGTCTATGAAAAGGAATTGTTTGCTATTTTTCATGTCGTTGATCTGTGGCACCTTCATCTATTGAGGAAACTCTTCCAAATTAAGACAGACCATCAAAGCCTCAAGTATTTTCCGGAACAACACATTTCCTCCCCGGAGCAACAAAACTGGGTGACTAAGCTCTTTGGATATGATTATGAGATCATTTACAGGAAAGGAAAACACAATGTGGTTGTGGATGCACTTTCCCGAAAATATGAAGATGGTGGATCCCTTTTTTCTCTTTCCTTCATTGTACCAGATTGGCTCTAAGCCGTTCTCCAGGAATGGCTAAACGATCCCAAAAGTTCACATCTGATCCTACAATTGCAGTCCAATGCTTCAGCTTCCCTAGGGTACTCTTGGCTCCATGATAAGATTTGATACAAAGGCTATTTTTATTTAAGTAAACAATCAAAACTTAAATCCATGGTACTTTCTGAGCTTCAAGCTACACCCACATCTAGGCACTCTGGGTTTACCAAAACCTATGACAGGGTCAAACGTTCTTTTTTTCTGGGATGGTATGAAATAAGACATTCATAATTTTGTCGTTGAATGTGATGTGTGTCAATGAAACAAGGGAGAAACAATCAAATCTCTGGGCACACTACAACCGCTTCCGATTCCACCTACTATTTTGAGGGATATCTCTATGGATTTTATTACAGGCTTACCCAAATCAGGAAATAAATCAGTCATCATGGTGATTGTTCATTTCCTTTCCAAGTATGCTCATTTCTGTACTCTTCAACACCCATTTACAACATTCATTGTGGCTCAACTTTTCATGGATCAGGTCTTCAAGCTTCATGGCATGTTGCATTCTACTATTTATGATCGTGACCCAACTTTCACCAGCAATTTTTGGCAAGAATTGTTCAAGATACAAGGCACCCAATTGCATCTCAGTACAACCTATCATCCCCAGACTGATGGTCAAAAAAAAGTTGTCAACAAGTGTTTGGAAACATATTTGAGGTGTTTTGCCTCGAAAAAGAAAAATCAGTGGGCTTAATGGTTACCCCTAGCTGAATGGTGGTACAACACTTCATACCATACAGCTACACGCATGACTCATTTTGAAGCGATATATGGACAAAATCCACTTTTAGTTCTCTCATACTTATCGGGTGTCTTGAAGGTCCAGGCGGTTGACCAAATGCTTACAGTTCGCGAGGCTATTCTCTGTACCCTCAAAGATAATTTTTTCATGGAACAAAATCGCATGAAGCAACAAGCAGATCAAGGTCACTCTGAACATCAATTTGCAGAAGGGGATCAGGTGTTTCTTTGACTTTAACCTTACAAGAAAAATTCCCTCAAGGTCGAGAATTGTCAGAAGCTAATGCCCAAGTTTTATGGTCCTTATACCATTCTCAATCATGTGGGATAGGTGGCATATCAGTTAGCTTTGCCCAGTCATTCTAAGCTACATCTTGTTTTTCATGTTTCATGCTTAAAGAAGGTGATTGGAACTAAGTGCCAACTTCAAACCAACCTTCATGAGTTAGACGAAGAAGGATCCATTTGGATACAACCACAAGCAGTTTTGGACCAACGTGAGTGTCTCCTGTGTCATAGAACCATCAAGGAAGTGTTACTCTAGTGGAAAGATACAACTCCAATGGATACCACTTGGGAACTAGCTACCATTCTGCAATAGTTTCCACATATCAAACCTTGAGGACAAGGTTTTCTTTAAGGGGGAGGACATGTTAGGGTCCTAACCCACACATAGGTAGAACAATATATTTGGATGTAATAAAGTTCAATATTAATAAGGCCTTACAATAAAATAGAATAAGTCAAATGTAAGAAGACCTAATAGAAGCTTTCGCTTCTAGAAGGATCTTCCTCTAGGTGCTTCTTTTGATAGACATATTTAGTATAAATAGGAGTCGAGGGTATGAGAACCCTAGCTTGGATATTATTGTAATAGATCTTTGCTCGACTGGAGTTTTCCCCCTTGAAGAGGCCCGTGAACACTGCTCTCAGAATCAAAGTGCTATTTCTGTTGTTATTCTTATATAATTGCAGTGCTATTGTGGTGATTGTTTTGGTTATATTGTTGTTATTCTTCCATTTCTAGCATTTTATTTATGTTCTGCATACTTTTTATATCTGGTATATTACATTGTGGCTACAACCAAATGGATCCTTCTTCATCCAACTCGGGAAAACTAGTTTGATTTTGGACCTTTGTTCAAATCACCTTCTTTAAGCAAGAGACATGAAAAACAAGATGGAGCTTAGAATGACTGAGAAAAGATAATTGATAGGCCACATGTCCTACACACTTAAGAATTGTATAAGGACCATAAAATTTGGGCTTTACCTTTTGACAATGGTCAGACTTGAGTGAAGTATGCTTATAAGGTTGTAGCTGAAGAAACACATGGTCTCCTTTAGTAAATTGACGTTCTAAGCAACCTTGATCTGCTTGTTTCTTCATGTGATTCTGATCCATAACCAAATTCTCTTTGAGGGTACAGAGAATATCCACTCAAACTATAAGATTTTGGTCAAATTCCTGGAACTTCGAGTCACTGGGAATGTATGATAGAACTTAAGGCAAATTTTTTCCATATACCGCTTCAAAAGGAATCATGCAAGTAGTGTTATGGTAAGAAGTGGTATACCACCATTCAATGAGGTGTAACCATTGAACCCACTAATTTTACCTCTCAAATGAAGAAAACCTCAAATATGTTTCCAAACACTTGTTGACAACTTTAGTTTGACCATTAGTATATGAATGATATGATGTGCTGAGATGCAATTAGGTGCCCTATAGCCTGAACGATTCTTGCCAAAAATTTCTAGTGAAAGTGGGATCCCAAACAAAGATAATGGAATGAGGCATGCCATGAAGTTTGAACATTTGATCCATGGAAAGTTGAGCCAATGTGGATGCAATGATTGGGTGTTGAAGAGAACATAAATGAACATATTTGGAAAGATTATCGATGACCACCATGATGACATATTTATTGCTCGATTTAGGTAATCCAACAATCAAATCCATAGAAATATCCCTCCAAGTAGTGGGTGGAATTGGAAGTGGTTGTAGTGTGTCTAGGGCTTTGAATGTTTCTCCCTTGTTGCTTTGAAAAACATCACACTCTTCCACAAAGTTGTGGACGTCCTACTTCATACCATTCTAGAAAAAAGAACGTTAGATCCTGTCATAGGTTTTGTTAAACCCAGAATGCCCAATTGTGGGCGTAGCGTGAAGCTCGGAAAGCACTGTGGATTTAAGTTGTGGTTGTTTTCTTAAATACATATGAGATTTGTAGTGAAGCTCTTCATTATGCCAAGAGTACTCTGAATAAACTAGAGAATTTTCTTTCAATTGTTGGATCAGATGTGACAATTTGGGATCTTGCAACCATTCTTGGTGAATAGCTTGGAGCTAATCTGGTAAAATGAAAGATAGAGAAAACATGGACCTTTCATATTCATATTTCCTTGAAAGAGACTCTACAACCACATTGTATTTTCCTTTATTTTAAATGATCTCATAATAATATCCAAATAGCTTAGTCACCCATTTTTGTTGCTCCAGGGATGAAATTCATTGCTCCAAAAAATACTTGAGGCTTTGATGATATTTCTTAATTTAGAAGCATTTCCCCAATAGATAAGGATGCCAGAAATCTAGAGCATGCAAAATGGTTGTCATTTCCTTTTCATAGATTTGTTGGCCCAAATGGCACTCCAACACTTGTTTGTTAGTGAATGCCAATGGTCGACCATGTTGCATAAGGATTGTGCCAATTCGTTTCCCTGAAGCATCACATTCCAGGACAAAGGTATTTAGGAAGTCAAGAAGGGATAGGAAAGGAGTAGGGAACATAGACTATTTCAAGGCTTGGAAGGAATGATCAGTTGTGGGATTCCAAATAAAAACATTCATTTTAAAGAGAGTAATGATCTTGGATTACTGAGAGGGGGGTGAATCAGTAATAGATATTTTTAATCCTTTTAATCACAGTATGTAAGATTTATTTATATTTATGATCAATATACCATTATCATTCAACAAGTGTTGAGTAAATAAACCATGAAAAATGAGCAATCATACACATACACAGTACACCAGTATTTTTATGTGGAAACCCAATGTGGGAGAAAACCACAGAATGATTTTTCTTATATATATTTAAGAATTACATTCATTGGAAGCACCAACTTCCTTTTTTATCTAGCTGCGACTGGAAAGAGGTTTTGTCCCCCTATATTTCTAGGCTACAACCTGAGGGAAGATCCAACTCCCCAATTCTATGGCTACAACAAAAAGGAGGCTACAACCCCTTATGTTCTTCTGTTGCAACTGGAAGGTGGCTACAACCACCTATCCTTACTCCATCATGTCACCCTGAAATATAAGTGCCAAATGATGAAACCACTGGCACATTGTCAGTGTGATATATAACACTGTAAACATTTACCAACCTGTGCCAGTGACATGTAACCAACATGTACCTATACTCATCCTGCTTCAACAAAAACCGAACATGTACGTGACCTGTATATACTACGGCTTGTGTATGTATGTTCCCTGTCTATATTACAGCTTGGGTATGTATGCGGCCTGTCTATACTGCAGCCTGTGTGCACCTTAATAAAACTAGGGTTTTCACCTTTTCTGAAACTTCAAACACTTTGTTGACTCTGTCACATTACCTTGAAACCTGCCACTTTGTCTTATCTGTAGTTGTACCATGTGCATACATCATCTTATATATATCCCTTAACCAATTGCATCTATATATCTAGTCATGTGAAATACATATGTTTATAATCATGAATAATTGTAATAACCCTCACATGGACTAGACATCAAAACATCATTGATATACAACCTCACAGTACACCAAAAACTTCACAAATACAAGATATCAACCATGTACCATAAAAACCCTCAACCATATACCAAGAAATTACAAGATGTGCCTCAACACTAACAAGATGTACCAATGATAGATATCAAATATACCAACAATGTATTTATGTAGATATGGATTATACAGTAAGTGTCATGCAACTAATAACCTCTCTAGGGAAAATTATCAAAAATCCTTAACCATATTTCATGTAGACAACAATATCCAACTACACATAGAAATAAGACATCCTTTGAACATGTAGATAGATCTGTTGTACCTGATCACTAGAGACTTTCCTTGGAGTTGTCTTTCAAACTCTAGAGACTTGACATCCTCATATCCTCAAGTTTTCATCGTTTTTCCCAACTGTACACGATCATTCTTTCTTTATCATGCATATGTATGCACTCTTTTCTCTTCCATCCTGCATATGTATGCACTTTGTTCCACTGTAGCCTGTATACACCTAAAAAAAACTAGGGTTTTTTCAGTATTTCTGCAATTTTGAAACTTTATTTATCAACCCTTCGAGCTACCTCAAACTTTTGTAACTTCATATGTATCAATGAGTACCTGCAATAAACCTTACACAATAATAGATATTCAATGTGATCAATATGTGCTAATAGGAGATCCTTTCTCTCTTATTTATACTTCTATGTATCTTCCTCAAGGGGTTACCTTCTAACCAACTTAACCCAACTTCCTTCTTTTAGGTCTAACCCACTTCTAACCACTGGTCCACTTAAAACCACTTTATCCACAAATAATAAAATCTCCACTTCTAGTTGCAACTAATTTATTTTTAAATTAATTTCTTATTGCAACAACTTAACCCATGATTAACTCATAGTTTCACTCACTTTTACTAGTCAACTTCTTCAATAAGTTTCTAGAATAATTTAACTTCTTTGACCTTCTAGATAACTCATGATGGTTCTCCAACTTCACAATATCATAACTCTCTAACCATGAGGAGTTATATGGCGTTCAACATATCACTAGAAATGGCATGACATGTACTATCTATCTAGAATAGTATTACCTGTAAATGCATTGGTCTTCATAACTTTATACCTCAAACAATCTTGAGTCTCTTAACCATATTGTTGGAACTACTAGAATTTTCTACCAGACTTGCTTCAAGGGTTGACTTTAATGACAACCAACCCAATTAATCAACAAGTAAGAGGCATCACATTTTTTCCATAATTATTAACAAACCTGCGATAATAACCTGTTAAATCGATAAACCCACACAATCTCTTGAGATTCTTGGGACGAGGCCAATCCTTCATAGCTTCAATTTTCTTAGGATCCACCCTGACACCATCCATGCCAACAATATGACCCAATTATTCCACTTCTGAGGCTCCAAAAGCACATTTATATTATTTGAGGAAAAGTTGGTGTTGAGAGAGTAGATGAAGAACTTGATCTGCATGGGAAATATGGGTTGCCCATGTTTTACTATAGATGATAATATCATCAAATAAAACTAAGACAAAATGATGGATAAAAGGACGAAAGACATGATTCATAAGGCTCTGGAAAGTGGGCAGAGCATTACACAAACCAAAGGGCATGACCAAGAACTCATAGTGTCCCTCATGAGTTCGAAAAGAAGTCTTAGGAATGGCTGGATCTTTCATACATATTTGATGGTAGTCAGAACGAAGAATAAGTTTAGTAAATAATTGGGCCCCACTTAATTCATCCAAAAGATCATCAATGACAGGGATGGGAAATTTTTCTTTGATGGTGAGTTTTTTTAGGGCATGAAAGTCAGGACACATGCACCAAGAGCCTTATTTCTTAAGTACCATGACTACAAGATAAGAGTAGGGGATAGTACTAAGATAGATAACACTCGCGGCAAGCAATTATGGAACAATTTTCTCAATTTCATTTTTTTGTGCAAAGGGATGACGATAAGGGTGAACATTGGGAGGAAGGTTGTCGGGTACTAGGGGAATGGAATGATCATGAAAACCATGGGAAGGGGAAAGTCCTTGGTGAGTGGAAAAAACAACTTGATGTTTGGAGAGGATGGCTTGGAGGTCAGGATGCACAAAGGGTGTCTCAGTGGAGTGAATGGAATGGAATTGTGAAATAATGTCAGAATGACCTTTCTTGACAATCTTTTCCATTCGAAGGGAACTGATGATTTCAAGGGAGATGAAAGTGATGCTTTGGAACTTATACTATTGGCCCTCCTGGCTAAATTGCATGGTTAATTCCTTAAAATCCACGAGGATGGAACCAAGAGTCCGTAACCATTTTGCACCAAGTACAATGTCACAACCATGCATGTAGATAACACCCATATGATATTTCATGTGGTACTGACCAATTTAGTGACATATGTTTTCGCAATTCCCCCCACATTTCTTGAAACCTCCATTGGCAATCATGATTTGAAATTTCTTGACTACATGGATATAGCAATTAGTTTCTTGGGCAATGCGGTGGTGAATAAAATTATGGGTGTTTCCATTGTCAATGAGGATGATGACCTTTCACTGCTTAATGTAACCAATTATCTTGAGGGTTTGAGGAGAAGAGAATCCAGTGAGAGCATTGAGTGAAATAATTGGTTCAAATTGTGGGGGGTCCGAGGGGGGAGTAATATTAGTTGGCTCTGGTAACTCAACCATGAGGAGGGGATAGACCACTTCTTATAAAACATTCTCAGATATGGCCATAAAAATATTTTGTTCCTTACACTTGTGCCCTGAAAAGTATTTGTCATCACAATTATAATAAAGTCTCTTGAGTTGGCGTTCAACCATTTATGCCTTCGTCAATTTATATATCTTCAATGGAGTGGAAGGAGGGGTCAGAGCGTTGGGTTTAGGGAGGGGAACAAAGGCAGGTTTTCTGAGTTGAGAAGAGACAAATTTTTATGCTTCCTTATATATTTTAGTAGCTTCCACCCAACGTTGAGGGTCATCCATGATGACATGGGAACAAATCTCATCCTTGAACCCATTGATAAATAATTCTCAGAAAAAAAGAATCAGACATTCCCTCCATGTGAAAATGTAGGTGCTCAAAAGTATCTGTGCCAAACATTCCATGCGCTCAATAGAATCAGACAATTCATTCCACTATGCCATGTTTTTTCAACTTGGTCAAATGGCCTAAATGGTGTGTGTCAGTGTCAAAGCGTTCATAAAGATATGCAACAAATTGTGTATGTGCCACATACCCTTGGTGAGATTTTTTTCTCCATTACCACCATTTCCAACATTCTGGATCTAGATGGAGAACACCATACCTAAGTTTGGAAAACTCATCAGTAATATTGTACAAATAGAAATAGTGTTTCATTTGAGTAACCTGTGGGATATGAGCCATCAAATTTTCTTACCTCCATGCAAGGGGGACGTAGGTCTCACTGAAGTGGTTGGAAGGAAAATAGGTTGACTGATATGATTCAAGACCTTCAAGGTTATAAGGTGTGGAAGAAGAGAATGGATCTAGGGTGGGCTTAAACAAGGTTATCAAATTGTTCACTATGTCCTGGCATTGTTGACACATGATGATCGATTGAGTGATGGATGTGGGAAGTGATTCAAGTGGAGCAAGCTGGGAGTGGAGGTTACCAATACTAGAATTAATGGAAGAAATATCAATCTGGGTTTGGTCATTAGATTTGTCCAAGGCGGTGAGATGTTGTTCCCAATCTTGGCTACAAGTGTGGGTCATGGGGATGAGACGGGGAGGAAAGTGGGACCGCACAGAAAGGGGTTACTGGTGAATGGTACCACTATGATCAATAAAAAAAAGAGGAATTCAATGGGATAGATGTGAAATGTTGATGTTTGGGAAGAATCAGAATGACATTCTACTAGATTGATAATTAATAATATGCTTATCAATTATTAAGAAATATTATTAATTATAATATTATTAATGTAATAATATATTTATAATATAAAGTATAAATATATTTAATACCCAAGGGATGCATCTCTTCATGGATGGTCACCATGGTCACCATATGTTCTTTATATATAGAACTCTCATCATTGTAATAAGATGTTCATTCACATACAATATCTTCTCATATAAAAAATTCAACATGGAATCAGAGCAGGATTGGGATTCACTCCCTCATAGGAGGGCCCAGGAAAATGAAAGTAGAGTAAAGTATTGTTATCCAAGTGGATATTAGTGGCCACCCACCTATTCCAACTGGATCAAAACAATTTTCTGTCAACTTACTATTTTTAATAGTTTTTCGGTTCCTAAACTTCCGAGCTCATTTTGAGAGCTTAAATGAAGGTTTTTCGGGATCAAAATCCTAAATGATAGTCAAAGGCTCTAATTTATCCCCCAAAATGAGTCTCCTCTACGACATTTTTCGAACAAGTTATCATGCGCCCAAAACAGATATCGTATGCCAAAGTTATGCCCCTGGGAAGTTGATACACCAAGCTACCCAAAACGGGGTCCACGAAACTGTTGGCTTTTCATCTTCCGGGATTAGGGTTTTGAATTTTCTTTATGATAAAATGGCATTAGGAGCCTCATTGTAAAATCATCTTCTTGTGAATGCGAGTAGTGGATACATCTCTTCTCGGACATAAGCTACCACCATTCTAGTGAGTCTTTCACTCTGTATTTTTACAGTCTTTGTACATTTTCACTCATTAATAGAAAATTGTGTATTACTGTATCTTTGTGTTTATGGTTTCATATCTGATACATTTTTTTTATATTATTGGATATCCAATATATCTCTATATATTTTTTTATTATATCTCCACTCTCATTTTGTGTTGAAAATAATCCAGATCAGTGGTATCAGAGCAGACTGCCCTTTATTTTTTTTCAGTGCATGTCCCCGATGAGGTCCAAGTATATCAATTTTAGTCTCAATATTGTCTCTCTTGAAGAAAATATCTCTCGCATGCCCAAGAAACCCTCCATGGCGGAAGAAAATAAAAATGATAGAGAAGACGATTCTAATAATTTGTTGCTTGAGCAAGATCTCACGCAACAGAGGGACTAAATGATGGAGAAATGTTCCCACATCCTTCAATTCTTGCTGATAAAAATAGATGCATATTCATCAAGAAACCACTTTGGAGGCACCTCTCCTTTCAAGGTACAAGTTAATTTCAATATTCCCATATTTGAAGGATAGATAGATGTGGATTCCCTAGAAATATGGTTAAATCTACTAGAAGGTTATTTCTCTGTTCATAATTTCTCTGACAGGGAAACGATCACCTTCCCACTCCTAAAGGATCTCCCCCATGTCAAACATTGCTGAGAAACTTACTGGGAGAAAAGTTCCATTAATTCTGGAATATATGGGGCCAAGCCCACTTGGGATTTTTTTGTGGATGTCGTAAAGGAACAATATTACTCTATTGGAAACTATAAGGACCAGTACATGAGATGAACCACATTATGGAAAGATAGGGGCTGATTGGTTCTAGATTTCACCAATACCTTGAATACCTTGTGCACCAAGTTGGGTATCAAAGACTACAAATGACACTTGGTTCTACAATATCGTGGAACTCTACACAGATACATCCAAACTGAAATGGATTTTCTTGACATCTCATCACTCGGTGTTGCTTATCGATATGTTGTTAAAATCGAGAAGAAATTTAAGCACCATAACAAATGAGAGTTTGGGTATGAAAATCCACAACAACCAAAGTATGATAAAGATGGACCTAACAAACTAGCTCCCAAAAACCGGTCCAAGCCAGACAAAAAGAAGGGTCATGAAAAGACAAAGAAGGACACTGAAAAATGGTTTGATTTCCACAAAATCCCCTGGAAAAACACCGATGGATGTCCCTCAAAAAAGTCATTGGTGGTCGATATCAAAGACAAGGAGCCGAACCCTGATCTGGAATCCAATTCAAAAAATAATGGTAGAAGACAGATCATCGACGCATACCCCACTGCTATTGTCATGACCACAACAATTCAATCAGAAGAGCCAACAGATCCTGAAGAGGGGGAGCGCCTTTTTCATTCATAGATGTGGGTGAAGGGGAGCCTACTACATTTTATTGTTGATAGTAGAAGCCAAAAGAACCTCATCTCAACAAAGGTCATCAAACAATTGGGATTGTCGACAACACCACACCCTCAACCATACAACATCGAGTGGCTTCACAAGGGATGAGATATTTGTGTCATCCAATAGTGTCGATTGTCATAGTACATCCAACCCTTCAAGGATGAGTTATTATGTGTTGTTTCCCTAATGGATGTATGTGATGTTCTCTTGGGCCAACCATATATCTAGAAGCGCCATGATATCTATGAGTCTCAACCCTGTAGTTTCATTGTTACTATGGGGGGTCGTCCCTATAGGATACCAGAGGTATTTCCAACTACTATCCCACCTAAAAAATGCCTCAAGGTAGTATATCAAACTACAAAATTCAGCTTCTTCACAATATTTCAAAAGGTGAATGAAAGGGTATTGCAACCACTGCAGCCTCGACCCAAGCACCTTCTATCCAACAGAAGAGGGTCAAAAAGATTGCAACAAAGCACAAAGATTCCTTATGCACACAATCATCTCATATAGCCCAACTGGTTGAATAGATTCAAACCTTCCAACAACAAGCTCGGGACAACCTTCCACAAACCAAGCAATGCAATGTCTCCAACAAGGCAAGCAACTCACCAAGCTTCAGAGTCAACAATCGCTTTCCCCTCTCCCTCGGGAAATAAATGCAATGGAGACCATTTCTTCCTAAGGAGGGAAGATTGATCCAGGTGGATATCAGTGACCACCCACCAATTCCAACTTGCTCAAAACAATTTTCTCGCAACTTACTATTTTTAGCACTTTTTCGGTTCCTAAACTTTCGGGGCCATTTTGAGGGCCTAAATGAATGTTTTTTAGGATCGATATCCTCGATGATAGTTGAAGTCTCTTATTGAGCCCCTAAAATGAGTCTCCTCTATGACACCTCTCCAATGAGCTATCGCGCACCCCAAACAGAGGTTGTATGCCAAAGTTACGCCCCTGAGAAGTCGATACACCAAGCTACCTAAAATTGGGTCCACAAAACTATTGGATTTTCATCTTCTAGTGTTAGGGTTTTGAATTTTATTTATGATAAAAATTCCTTTGGAGCCTCATTGTAAAATCATATTCTTGTGAATGCAAGTAGCAGACACATCTCTTCTCATAGATAATTTTCCACCATTCTAGCGAGTCATTCACTCTGTATTTTTACAGTCTTTGTACATTTTCGTTCATTAATAGAAAATTGTGTATTACCTGTATATTTGTGTTTATGGTTTCATCTCTGATACATTTTTGTTATTGTTATGCTACTTATATATGTGATGTAATGCACTCATTAATTATCAATCCGAGATTCGTAATCAACAGAGTTACAAGACACCAGTAAGGAAGGTAATTCTAATGTCATGAGTATAAAACTATTCTAGATTATGCATGCTGGAAACAAAACAAACTAGCAAATCAAAACACACTTTGGTTGTCTTTCAGAGAGAGGCTATCTACTCCATTATGGAACATGCAAGTATGATATGGATTTCTTTTGACAGATCAACTATGCTATCTGACCCAAAAAACTAACTATGCAATCACACTTCTGAAAGGGAAATCACACATCAATCATCAAGACATAGCATGGGTAGTTCAATAGTCAATATACTGAGTATGTT
>SNQJ01S0081819.1:55940-82994 GCA_010110895.2 Picea sitchensis
TTAGTACATGAAACATTTAGTCTCCTAGCTCAATAAACCACAAAAATGCATGAATTAATTATACTTTACCTTATGACCTCATCAATGGCTAATGGTAGTGTTCTTTGTCATTTATCCAAGCTTAGGTAAGCCAAAAAGGTATGTATGAGGAGTATAATAGGGTAGTGGGGATGTCAATTTAGAGGCTCAACAGTTATATTATTGGATATCCGAGATATCTTTGTATATTTATCTATTATATCTTCGCTCTCATTTCATGCTGAAAATAATTTGGATCATCTTGGGAGTGTTAAATTTATGGGGTTGTTGCAATCTCTATGTACAACATATTTAATTTTTACTCCTACCTAAATTATAGAAATAATTTCATAAATTATGGTGGGAAGTAATTTCTAGTAAAAATTTCTAATTACCTAAATATGAGTAATGTACTCCATATTTACTTCTACCTATATTTATGAAAAGAATCGCATGAATTATGGAGGAACAATTTAACAAATTCAAATACTATGTGGATTGCAATACCCCAAGGACGTGCCCCAGTTGTATTTATAAATTGTAAACATGTTTTGTAGGCTGGTGAGTTGAGTGTTGATAAGTTGGTGGGCTTATGTGTTTATTAGACCAGAGAGCCTAAGTGTTAAAGGCCAAGAGCCTGATTTTGTATATGTAACTATGCAGATCATTAATAGAATATAAACATCAATGTGTGCATACCGACCACAAAGAAAGAGTGATGGGGGACTAAGCTTCCACAAGGTTGGCTAAGGGAGGGGCTAAGCTAGGGGGCTTACCTCTAAAGGAATAATATTTATTATTAATTCTTGAAGGCTAAAGTGGACATGTTGAGTGTTTTTATTCTAAGTCCTGGGAGAGGCAACGTGTGAAAAAGAAGACACATGCAGATCCAGGAAGACAAGTGTCGACCTGGGTGCATGTAGTTAAAGTTGCAGAAGTTAACCGTGTTGGGGGGTTCACTCCTCATTCATCATCCTCAACCTAAGTTCTCTAGGATCTAGGGAATCTAAACAGTTTTTTCTCTGCATACGCATTTTATTACCCACGCACAGGGAAGGAAATGCTCACGGGAAGATTGTTTGTTGTCCAATATTCCATCTGGAGTCTAAACCCGAAACCTCCATGATTGACCTCTGCATTGATTCCTTGTAACACACCCTAAAATGAGTGGCAAACCCATGGACTGAGTCGTGTCTCCTGCGAAGTTTGATCACCCTATAAATGTCTGAACCATGATGTGTCTTAGGGTGGAATGTTGTCATTTTTGGATGTTCATACCCAAATTCCTCTTGTTGTTGTCACCCGTGAGTTTACCGAATTGCTATTGTTGTTCTTGTTATCAGCACCTTGCAGGATTTGAGTTGAAACTGGTTGAAGAAGCGGTTTTTCAGGCCCATGGTAGAAGAGGTAGGTTGTCAGGCATGTGAGCAGCTCTCTCCAGGTGAGAGAGTTTGTTGGGAAGTGGTTTTCTACCAGAGAATCCATCACCAGCTACGAAGCTCTAATAATTATTGATCTGACATGTTGCTGAGACCCTAAGAGGGAGGTGAAGCAGTCAATGGACTGTGTGACAATGAAGGTTTATACTCCCAGGTGGAACATGCATGTGTGGAATGAGAGTGCGTGAGTCGTGGGCATAAGAAGGCTTATAGAGAGAATCCTTCCAATTGCATTGTGTAGTTTCATGTAACCTCGACCTAGTCTAGGATTCCCTTTCCCTGGGTGGAGCTTAGTCCCAGCTCAAGGGTGACCCACTACTGAGCATGATGAGTGGCGTGGTCTATGGTTGGGAGGTTCATGGAAGGTTTGCACGTAGTTGGTGATGTAACTCCAATTGAAAAGATAAGTATTAGTCTATGCTTAATTTATATGTTATGAATGTTTGTGATCCTTGAATGTTATCATGTGTTCCATGGCACATATGAGATACTGTTAATTCCATTGATTCTGTGTGGTAGCAGTAATTCTGTGATTATTGTGATTAAGTGTTTTAATTCAATTAAAATGAATATATTATATAAGTGAATATTCCACAATGGTAGCATTACCTAGTCTTTGTGTTGATCGGGGATGCTACAGTTTGGTATCAGAACTAAATGAAGTGTCTAAGTGGTGGCATTGTCCAGCCTGTTGGTGATCGGGGATGTTACAAATTGGTATCATAGCATGGTTACAACACTAAGCCTGGATGGGCCATGTTATTGGAATTTGAAGAAAAAGTTTTGGAAAGAAT
Organism: Picea sitchensis; assembly: GCA_010110895.2. Taxonomy (NCBI): domain Eukaryota; kingdom Viridiplantae; phylum Streptophyta; class Pinopsida; order Pinales; family Pinaceae; genus Picea; species Picea sitchensis. The sequence continues at coordinate 58,192 of SNQJ01S0081819.1, forward strand.
TGTTGTCGAAGTAGACAAAATTTGAGTTCATATCCAAGGTTTCAACGTTTATACTAGATGGGCTGGGTAAGTGGTCATTGGACCCAAGGTTTCAAAAGGAAATTGTGTCTGGAGGACCAATTTCGAACCTCAAAACCTTCCTGAGTGCCAAGAAGTTACCTTGACCATGTTACAAAGCTCAGGAGGAGTAGCGGTGTCGTAAAACCATGACATAAGTGGTATTGGGCCGCAGAGTAATGTGGAACTTAGGATCTGTGTAGGAGAAGGAAAATCCTTCACGATCGTCAGATCTGGTAATGTTGCGAGGTAGTTAGCTGTGAATTCCTTTGGAAATTTGCAAAGTAATAGAGTCTATTTTGTGTCGTAGGATCTATTAGGAAGGAAGGGAAATCCCTTACAAATGTCATATCTGGGGAAGGTGCAGAGGAGTTAAACCGGAATCCCTTTGGACTTCGCGTTTCAATGAAGTCTAAATCCAGAAACAAGAGAAGGGATGAAGCTCGAAGCTCCGAAGTGGATCTACACCATATATCTAGAGAAGAGAGCTCGATCATTGGATCAAGCCAATGTTAAAATGTTAAACACAGTAGTGAAGGGCAAAAGCTCTCGAAGAGCTGAAGTAGTGAGTCATGATGACCCCACTTGGATTGATGTAGACACATGGGTTGTGTGCCACGTATAAGTGGGTTCTGAACCCATGGAATGTGACATGGACACATGGGTTGTGTGCCACGTATAAGTGGGTTCCGAACTTGTGGAAGATTGAAATGCCATATGGAATGTGACGTGTGACACCCATTTGATTGGGACACGATCCAACTGCTAGTATTCTGCCACGTGGCATTCTGAATGATCATGGTTAGTGGGACCCAAGGTTACATAACGAAGTTAAAGGTCGGAGGACCCACAATGGCGTTGATCACGATACATCAAGATCGATGTCTAGGAGGCATTGCGGGGATCCAAGTTGCACATGACTTAGTTCTCCAAGGCGGTCCCGCAATCCAACCCCCGGTTTCACCGGGGGGTTACGTGTCAGTGTCAAAATAATTGTTGGATGAAAGGAAGGTTACTCCAAAACACTGTTGCATGCCCCTGCAATTGGAAAACATTAAGGGATGTTACATAATGATGGCACCAAAGGTGATTGGGAATGTTCAAAGATTAACAGTTTGGGATGCATGGATGTGAAATCCTATGAAATCTCAAAGCTTCGAAGTTTCAGAACTCAGATGCCTGAAGTTCCATAGTGAGTGTCAATTTTCAGATGTTGAGTAGACGTGGACAACTAATCCACCCTACTTCACAAGTTCAGTAATCTGAACTCTGAGAGATTGTTGTGTGGTGCTTTGAAATCTTTCGAAGCCGAAGGCCCAAGTAAGCATCTGGTGATCTAGCGCTTGGTCATGGCTATGATCACATGGATTGGGGACTAAGAGAAAGGATATAGTGCCCGAAAATGATTACAGATTAGATAAGAGCTTGAAAAGAAAATGAAATTTGAACATTATCTTAAATCAGATTGGTTTGAATGCGTAAACTCGTGAAGTATTGATTAAGTTTCAATTGTTTCTCTTCTTTGAGTTTTCAAGTGAAAGTAGTGCACATTTTCTGCAAGGAGTGCATTGATAGAGGTAAGTTAACCTCATAGAATCGCAGGAGAGATATCGTTGAACATTCATCAGCAGAAGTGCAAGGAGTGCACAGGAAGAACTATGTGTTGAGTTCAGGGAGAGATAGAGTCACTGAGAACTCTGTAGGGCTCTGCTAGGCGGGCATCGAGAAAGTGCAAGTGTGCACATAGAAAACTCTTTGTCGAGTTTAGGGATTAGAGTATCATAGGAATATACTCACAGAGATATTAAACACTCTATAGAAAATGCTCAGCGAGGTGTGCTTTGAGAATAAGGTTGCCAGGAGGGCACAAAGTTTTCCTTTGAAAGGAAACAGAAGGGTCGAGACCATTAGGAAACTGAGTAAACCAAAAATATCATAAGAGATAATGAAAGGAGTGTGTGGGAGATAGACTCATTCTAATTCCTAAATCTCAGAAGAGATAATGCTTACGAGAGAAAAGATGAGATCTAGGAGACAAACTCGCAAGAGAAAGGTCAAAGGTCAAAGCCTTTGAACACTGACAAAATCTTCCAAGGTGGAAAAAGTCAAAATCTCAGGAGGAGGAGAGACAATAGTTGTCATATCGGTTTTGGAGAGGAGGCTGGACCATTAGATCAGCTTCCAGTAGAACAAAGGAAGCACATAGGAGAGGAACGGATCCCATCCGTTAGGTCTGAGCATGAAGGGCCAGCAACCATTGGATCCGGAGCTAAGCGCACGAGACTTAACCCTTGTGTGCACAGGAGAAGTGGACTTGTCAAAGTCCCAAATTCCCGAAGTGATTTGGGGCCATCCATCGTCAAGGAGGACAGGTGGCGTAAGATTGGTTGTTGATCTGGAGGACAAGGAGGAGGAAAAACAACCGAAGTAAATATTGGTTGTTGATCTAAAATTTGACATGTGGTTCCAGATCTGGAGCTCAGAGTATGGAGAACTCCAAAGGAAAGAAGGGGATGAAAGTGCTAAAGTCCTGAAGAAGATATCGATCATTGATCGAGGAGGATGTTGAAGGACCATTGATCTAGTCTTGGTCGGAAAGAGCCGAAGTTCCAAAGAGAATTAGGGTCGTTGATTTGGAGAGGACGCGTGGCAGAAGATCTGTCACTCTAGGGAAATTCACTATGAATATTTGTGTGTGTGGAGACATGAGAAATCTAGAAGGTCGGAGAGTCAGAGTTCATCAAAATTGTTTGATTGTTGAGGACAGGTGTCAATAGGTCTTCCACTTCGGAAAATTTTCATACGGGGAAAAGCAGAAAGTTGAGAGTTGAAACTCCCGAAGGTTGGAAGGCCAAAATCAACCGTAGTCATTGATTTGGAAGGGAACTACATGTCGAAATATCATGTAGATCGGGAATCCTGTGTGGAAGGAGGAAATAAGGTAGAAAAGGGAGGATAGATAGCATTCCTTGATCGTGGATCATCGCTAAGGGATTGGAAATCGACAGATGAGATGGATTGCGGGGCCAGAACTTTCTCGGATGTGAAAAATCTGAGAGCAGGCCACAATTTATACCATGTTTTTAACAAAGTGATGTGTGGTAGCTGGAGGTGAATTGTGGGGTGAAAATAATTTTGGCCTAAAACGACTCTTACCCACGCCCACAATCACAATTTTCCATGATGTCATAGCCTAGAGTCATGTGAAGGAAAGGGCTTATGAAAAAGAGGCTAGCGCCTAAAACTTGGAGTTTTGGAATCATGTAGGAATAATCTCATGGGTCTGTCAAGACATGTGCCTAAAGGAGAAAATTGGCCTATGTATAATTGTTTTGGGTTCAATCACGAGCCTGAAGAGTCAATTCGACTCAAAAGATTGAAAGATCCTTTGACTGGGAGGTCAGCAGACCCCACTGAGATAGGGGCACTATGTCAAAAGTGTTCAGGGAATAAATAGTCATGTACAATGACTACAATGAGAGAATAAGAAGATTCAGGAATCTGGGAAGAATTGTAGACTTCTGGGATCAACAAGGAAAATTTTTATAGGGATAAACAAGTTGTTGCAAATTTTGTGGTAGCAAGTTTGTTACGGCTTGTTGGTTCAGCCAAAGGAAAGAATGCTTGCATGTTTTCAAGTGTTGTTGGTGATGTTGTTGCATAAGGAGGGAAGCAACAAAGAGTTGAAGTGTTGGTTATAAGTTTGATAAAAGAAGCATGAAAGCTTCTACTGCCATCAGACTTTCAGGTAGTATAAAATTTATTAATGGAAGTCATGCAGGTATGAGCCTTTATTACTCTTGTTGCATAATTGTTGAAAGGAAATTTAGGTAAGAATTTCCTCAGCCAAATTTATTTTATAAAATCATGTGATTATATTATTGAATGCATACCACTGGATGTGGTAAAGGTTGGAAGCTTGTATAAATTCAAATCTTTTTAGTTGTTGAATGCACACACTGACATAGTAGAATATCATGTTAATTTGGTTGTGGGGTAACAACCAAATATTTAAAAGATAATAACTTGTTGTAGGAATGAAATCCAGTAAGATAGTCATGTATGAGACCATGACCTGGTTGGATATGTCAAGGTATGGATATGGAAAGGTTATGAGCCACACAGGTACTAAAATCTTCCTACTTTTAAATAAAACTTGGACTGCAACCTTTTTGCTAACACTAATGAAAACCACATAATTATATTCTTGGTGTAGTCTTCGGGTTGAAAAGGAAGGCACCCAATTAATTGGGAAGACAATAGGAAGTGTTTGGAGAATGTGTCAACACATTGGCCAGAATTCCAACTCATGGATGGTGAGATACATGACAGAGATGAAGACCATTATGTAATTCAATGCAAGGTGCACTGAATAAGTATGGATTGAGAATTGCACTCATGCATAGTAAGTGATAGAATTGTATACTAAATCCATTGATTGAATGAGTTTTGTAAGTACATGCATATATATTATTGCATGGAAATAATTGTTACTAAAGATTGAAATGTTGTGAACTCGTGAAGTTGAGGATATTTCAGGATTTGCTAAACATTGCAACAAGAAAGTTTCAAGTCAAGTAGTCACATGAGCATTGACTACAGGAATTTTTCTTGTTCATAAAAAGAATTAATGAACTTACAGATAATACTGTGAACATGCATACGCATAGAATGATGAGTCATTCTAGTTTATTAAGTTGTTGAGTAATTGTGACTAAATTGCTAGGTGAAGGAAATTCTAAGATCACTACATAAGATTTTGTACATATTACAATTGAATATGATGTACAACAAATACTGACAATTTGTTGGTTGTATGCAAGATGAAGCATTAGAAAAATGGTATGCAAATTGGTGCCTTTGGAAAACCACAAGGATGGCTTCATTCATAATATGGCAACAACCAAGATGAATTATGAAATAGAATTTCATGTTTTGGGGAAAAAGTTGAATTCCCTTATGAACTAGTTGGATTTCCTAAAATGAATTATTTTATGTTTTCTCATGATAACTGCATGTGGGTGATGCAAATGAGATGATGTTGATTACAGTTAGAATGTTGACTACAAAGAGTATCTCGGGGAAGATGTCGATCGGAGACCTCTGAGGGTAATTGGAAGTCCTCGAGCCATGATGCTCTAAGACTTCCAGTCCTACCTGTTGCTGAAGACCAAGGAAAGGGAGGTGTAACAGTCGATGGACTCTGTGACAGTGAAGGTGCACAGTCTTGGGGTGGGACAGGCATGTGGGGAAGGAGAGACCATTGGTTGGAGTGTTTCTAGGGTTTGGTACCTTTGTCTAGACCATGTTGATATGGAGGTCTCCTCAATCAAAAGATAAGTACAATTCTCTATTATTGTATGTTGTGTATCTTGTATGTAGGTTATAATGTTATTAGAATTGCCTGTATATACATATATATACATTGCATATATGCTTGCATTACCTACATCCATGACTGTACATAATGCGTTTCATGTTTCATTTCTTAAGAAATATATACCTGATCCTAATCATGTGATTGAGGTGGAGCAAGAAGGCATCTTGCAACTGCATCTGGTGCGCACATTGGACCAGAAGAGAAAACAGTTTTGGAATTGAGCCATAGGGCTTATAAAGGTCCAGTGGACCTGGTCCAGTCTTGAGGACGCAACATGGGAGCATGAGGATGCTATGCGGGTAGAATACCCACATATTTATGAATATTTTGAAAATCATGTTGATGTTATGTAAAGAGTTGCACTGAGGACAGTGCAAAAATAAGGGGAGGGGATTGTAATACCCCAAGGACATGCCCTAGTTGTATTTATAAATTGTAAACATGTTTTGTAGGTTGGTGAGCTTAGTGTTGATAAGCTGGTGGGATTATGTTTTTATTAGGCCGGAGAGCCTAAGTGTTAAAGGCCAAGAGCCTGATTTTGTATATGTAACTATGCAAATCATTAATAAAATATAAACATTGTTGTGTGCAGACCGACCACAAAGAAAGAGTGATGGGGTACTAAGATTCCACAAGGTTGGGTAAGGGAGGAGGCTAAGTGTTTGTTCCTAGGGGATAATATAGGGGGCTTACCTCTAAATGAATAATATTTATTATTATTTCCTGAAGGCTAAAGTGGACATGTTGAGTGTTGAGTGTTTTTATCCTAAGTCCTGGGAGAGACAATGTGTGAAAAAGGAAATGCATGCAGCTCCAGGAAGACAAGTGTCAACCTGGGCGCATGAAATTAAAGCTACAAAAGCCAATTGTGTTGGGGGGTTCGCTCCTCATTCGTCATCCTCCACCTGAGGTCACAGGGATCTAGGGTGTTTGAACTTTTTTTCCTTTGTGTCGGCATTTTATTACCCACGCACAGGGAAGGAAACCTTCACGAGAATATTTTCCATTGTCCATTCTTCCATCTGGAGTCTAAACCCAAAACCTCCATGATCGACCTCTACGTTGTTTCCTTGTCATGCACCCTGAAACCAGTGGAAAACCCATGGACTGAGCCATGTCTCTTGTGAAGTCCAAGCACCCTATAAATGTATGAACATTGTTGTGTCTTAGTGTGGACTGTTTCTATTTTTGGATGTCCATGCCCAAATTCCTTTTGTTGTTGTCACCCATGAGTTAACCAAATTGTTATTGTTGTTGTTGTTATCCTCACCTTGTAGGATTTGAGTCGAAACTAATTGAAGAAGCAGGTTGTCAGGCCTGTGGTAGAAGAGGTAGGTTGTCAGGCCCGTGAGAAACTCTCTCTAGGTGAGAGAGTTTGCTAGGAAGTGGTTTTCTCCTAGAGGGACTCTAGCACCATCTACAAAGCTCTGAGAATTCTTGATCCATCCTGTTGCCGAGACTCTGAGAGGGAGGTGAAACAATCGATGGACTGTGTGACAGTGAAGGTGTATACTCCCAGGTGGAACATGCATGTGGGGGATGTTATTTCATGATTAGTGGGCGTAAGAAGGCTCCTAGAGAGAATCCTTCCAGTTGCACTGTGTAGTTTCTTGTAACCTCAACCTAGTCTAGGATTCCCTTGCTCTGGGTGGAGCTTAGTCCCAGCTCAGGGGTGACCCACTGTTGAGCATGATGAATATGGCGGTCTATGGTTGGGAGGTTCATGGAAGGTCTGAACGTAGTTGGTGGCGTTACTCCAATTGAAAAGATAAGTATCAGTATGTTCTTAATTTATATCTTATGCATATCTGTGATGGTTGAATGTTATCATTTATTCGGTTGCGTATATGAGATACTGTCAATTCCATTGATTCTGTATGGTAGCAATAATTATGTGATTATTTTGATTAAGTGTTTTAATTCGATTAAAATGAATATATTATATAAGTGAATATTCCGCAATGGTAGCATTACCCGGTCTCTGTGTTGACCGGGGATGCTATAGTTTGGTATCAGAACTAAGTGAAATGTCTGAGTGGTGGCATTGCCCGACTTGTTGGTGGTCAGGGATGTTACATGGATGGATTATAACCAAATTAATCTTTGGGTAGTTAAGGGAGGTTTTCTCCAACTATTTATAAGAAAGAAAATTAAATTTAATTTTAAATTTAATTTTCAGAGAGACGTGTCTTTTTTTGGATCAATTAAATATTACTATAAAAATACAGAATAATAGACACACATATTTTTCTCTCGCACATGGGAAGTGATCTAAGGAAGAGGCTGGAGTTTGTAAGTAGTTGAAATTTTCTAAGTGTAATTACTTAGTGATGTTCTAGAGTTTACTAAAATATTGTTGGAAGCAGTTAGCACTTGCAGAAAATTGTGCTTGTCAAATTTAACACTAGAAAATCAACATGGTTAGTCGTATGACATCGAGTATATGATGGATTTGTGTTAGTAGAAGACATATCATTTCTAGGGTCACTATATATAGTTGTGCACAAGATATATTGATCTCCTCTAGAAGATGCTTTTTTTTTCTTGTTTCTTATTCATGGAACATCACAGGTAATAGCTCTAAGAAGGAGCCATAATGATAGTCGTGGGAAGCAACATGAAGGAATACTAACCAGACATAGAGTTTTTCACATCCATTTAATGAAGAAGAAGAGGAGGTCAACACATGAAGAGGGAGTGTTGATATTTTATGTAATTTCAAAAGTTATTCTTAAGTGTTAATGTTTAAACATTGGGCTAACATTCTCTTGGGATTGGTAATGGTAATTTGACCAATGGATAATGACCCTGGCATAGTATTCTAAGGACATAAGACTCAAAGTGTGTGTCTTTCAACATCCGGAAGAACTGGAATTCTTCCTCTGGCACAGAGGGCAACCTGACCAGGAAGAATGGTCCTTGTAGTCACATAACACTCTGTTGAGTATGTGACAACTGCGGGACACTCAGTTTGCATATTGAAGAAGGATTTATATGGATTAAAGCAAGCATCAAGAGCATGGTATGGAAGGATCGACAATTTTTTGATGAGCATAGGATTTAAAAACAACGGTGAAGATCATAGCCTTTACTTTAAGGTTGTGGATGATGGTCCGGTAATATTATTATTGTATATGGATGACCTATGTCTAAACAGGTGTGGAAAATCTTATCTTAGAGTGTAAGAGAAAAAAAGAAATGCCTACTAAGTTTGAGATGAAATATCTCGGGATGATGAATTACTTTTTGGGTCTTGAGGTATGGAAGAGACAGGATGATATCTTTATGAATCAAGGGAAGTATACAGTAGAAATCTTGAAGAGGTTTGGGATGTTGGATTTCAAGGCACTGGCTACACCTATGGTATCAAATCTGAAGTTGTTGCAGGATATGAATCTAGATATTGTGGATGTTATTTTATACAGGGAGATGGTGGGTTCATTAATGAACCTAATGCACATAAGACTGGATATATGTTTTTCTATGAGCACCCCGAGTCAATATATGGAGAAGCCTAGGTAGGTTCATTTGGTTGCAGTAAAACATCTAATGAGGTACCTTAAGGGTACATTGTATTATGGTCTCAGGTATGTGACAGACCATGAGTTCGAGTTATATGGATATTCGGATTTAGAGTGGGACGAAAGTATTCTTGATCAGAAGAGTACTTAAACATATTTCTTCAGTCTAGAATCCAATATGGTTTCATGGAGCAACAGGAAGTAGTTGTATGTAGCACTCAGTATGTTCGAGGCAGAGTATGTGGCAACATGTGCAGCAAGGCATGAAGCAATGTGGATTTGGAAATTGATGACTATTGGACTGAATTTGAATTGTAGGTAAGACCTACAAGAAGAGGATGACGAGACTTGTTTTGGACGACAAGTGATGAAGTCAATAGGTTGAAGATCCAATTGATATTCAGTTCTCGATAGTGATATATACAGTCATTTTCAGAGGGAGCTGGGTACTATAGTAAGGAGAAGGAGGATCCATCGGATGCAGGAAGCAGTCATGTGTGGCGCTCAATATAGTTGAATTTAAGTATGCATATGTAAAAAGTCGTGAAGCAACGTGGATTCGGAAATTGCTGACTATTGGACTGAATTTGAATTGTAGATAATACCTTAAAGAAGAGAATGATTAGACCTATTCTAGAGGAAAAGTGATGAAGTCAGCAGGTTGAAGATTCGGTTGATATTTAGTGCTCGAGAGGGATTTGGAAAGTTATTTCCATAGGGAGTTGGGTATTATATTAAGGAGTAAGAGGCTCTATCGAATGCATGAAGCATTCATGTGTGGCACTTGGTATGGATGAAGATGAGTATTTGGTAGCATGTGCAGTAGTAGTGCAACTTCAAGAAATTTTGTCTGGGTTATTTGGTCTCAGACTGGAAGTGACCTACATTTGGTGTGACAACCAGAGTTTCGTGAATTCTTCAGAGAACCCCATGGTCTGTGACAGGTCAAAGCATATCGATATTAGATATTACTATATCAAGGATTTAGTGCATGAGTAGTGAGGCTCTAGTTTCGTGACTACAGAGGATCAAGTTGCATAAGTTTTTACCAAGTCATTGTCGAGGATGAATTTTTAGTACTTCAGGGACAAGATTGGCATGGTCCCTCTTCAGAGGGACTGTTCTCATATAGCATGAAAAATGGTTGGCACTGAGACATGCGGAACTCATCCAGCATGAAAAATGGCTACCACTGAGTGTTCTCATCCAACATGAAAAAGGGTTGGAACTGAGATAGGTGGAACTCATCCATCATGAAAAAGGGTTGGCACTGAGTGTTGTCATCCAACATGAAAAAGGGTTGACACTAATACATGTGGAACTCATCCAGCATGAAAAAGGGTTGGCACTGAGTGTTCTCATACAACATTAAAAATGGTTGGCATTGAGACAAGTGCAACTCATCCAGCATGAAAAAGGGTTGTTACTAAGATAGGTGGAACTCATCCAGCATGAAAAAGGGTTGGCACTAAGACAGTAGTGCACATAATCAAGTACTAATGCATCGTAGGGATTGGATGTCTTGGGGACATGTTGTAGATATTCAGAGCTACCCACAGACCTTTGTTTCATGGGGTGAAGTCATGTTTTACTATGAATATTCAAGGATGTACAGATTCACATGTTCAATAGTAAATGGATGTGAGCTAGTGTGGTATCAGACTTGGAGTCTGTGTCTCATGGAAGTGACACTTGGTTGCTAGACACTTGGTATAGAAGGGAGCAACGAGGATCCAATATGGTGTAGAAGGGAGCAGTGAGGCTCGAATATGTGGCTACCGATGAGAAGGTTGTGGATGTGTTGACAAAGTCATTGGCAAGGATGAAGTTTGATTACTTCAGGGACAAGCTCAACGTAGTCCCTCCTTAGAGGGAGTAATGGATCCAGATGTTATCGCAAGGTACTGAATTTCATGATGACATGTTGTATCCATTAGAGATTTACCCACCAGCCCTAGATTCATGTTTAAGAGACGAGGTATAGATGTTATCACAGGGTACTAGATGTCATGCATAAGATATCCAATTTTTGTGTGGGAAATTGGATAGTCTCATGATGACATGTTGTAGTTATTGGAGAGCTACCCACCATCCCTGGATGCATGTTGTGAAGTCACAAGGGTGCACATCATGAGGTACATATGCATTGCAAGGTGGTGGATGTCTTGGGGACATGTTGTAGTTATTTGATAACTACGCAGAGGCCTTAGATGCATTGTCTGTGAAGTCACAAGGGTGCACATGATGAAGTACATATACACTGCGAGGTAATCGATGTCATGGTGACATGTTGAAGCTATTTGAGAGCTACCCATAGGTAATATTCAAAGGTAATCTTCAGAGGTAACCTTGGCATAATGTAGAATGTCTCCCTTGTTGAGAGGGAGTGTTTATGTTTGGGAAGCATCGGAAAGACATTCTACTAGATTGATAATTAATAATATGATTATTAATTACTAAACAATATTATTAATTAAAATATTATTAATGTAATAATATATTTATAATATAAAGTATAAATATATTTATTACCCAAGGGATGCATCTGTTCATGGATGGTCACCATATGTTTTTTATATATAAAACACTCATCATTGTAATAAGATATTCATTCACATACAATATCTTCTCATATCACAAATTCAACACCAAATAGGGGTGTCGAGAAGGGGTCAGGTCCACGTGAAAAAGAAAATTCTGAAAAATGATAGGTATGACTACGATCAGGGCGAAGAGAGGAATCCAATGGGATAGGTCTCAAATAATGGTGCAGTAAGGAGTTATAATTCAATCTGAATAATATTATAGTGAAGAAATGACCAAATTCTTAACAGGAAGAGATGTGTAGGAATTCTGAAACCCGAATGCAAGAAGCAAGGTTGCATGACAGTAGATATTGTGTGTTCTATTTCTGATATGTTTTCGTCCCAAGGGTTAGGATGTTTAGGGTTTCTATAGACAAGGTTTTTTCGTGTGCTATATCTCTTTGGTATACATGCAGAGTCCAATAGTAGTACTCAACCCAATATCTCAAGGAACCAACTAAAGAGGCTATATTGTGCCCTTAACTGTACTACCCAACTACCAAGGTGATAGAGAGTATCTTCCCGAGTGCTTTTCTCGGTGGCACTATAGAAGTTAGGAAGCTAATTGGTTTATCTATGGAGGGATGCAGGATATCTAGGTTGATCTGTATATATGTGTTGTTTTATGTGATAACACTAATGGGTACCAACAGGGGTTACAAGGGTGTCCAACAATGTGCGTTTAAGTACCACTTGTAGTTCCTATGTGTATGCTTCCCTGACCATGGATTTATGCATTGAGCAACAGATATATGTAGCTTTAAGATGTCAGAATATGTCTCTACCTTGAAAACATAACCCACAATTTTCTTCCAAGGAAACTGCTCTGATACCACTTGTAAGGTACCAAATCTATTATAATAACATAAAAACAAAAATAATGCAGAGAATAACAACAGAACAACACAATATATGAAACCACAACACCAAAATAATATATTTATTGATAGGAAACAATGTTCACTTGTGTCTTCAAGGGGTAAACCTCCAACATAGCAGCACTCTATTACAATGATTTTCAAGACAAATACTTCCTATGCCCTTGATTCCTATTTATACTAGATCTATCTACCAAAATAATAATCTAGAGAAAGATCTTCTAGAAGTGGAATCTTCTATTAGGTCTTCTTACATTTGACTTATTCTTCCTTATTACTAGGCCATATTAATATTGGCCTTTATTACATGGAAAATATATTATTCTTCTTATGTGAGGGGTTAGGGAGGTTAGGTCCCTAACACCTTCTTCCCAGAGTTGAGGTGAAAAAAATTGATGGCTCAAATCCCATAGGTTGGTTCACTCAAATTGAACATTATTTCTCCTTGCATGGAATTAGTGATGAGATGTTCAAACTTTGTTATGGTGTCCTCTATCTGGATCCTGAATGTTGGAAATTGTGGAAATGGTGTAGAAATGCACGCCAAGGGTATGTTTCTTGGACACAATTTGTTGCAAAGATTTATGAATTCTTTGACACTAAGACCAACTATCTAGGTTGTTTGACAAAGTTCAAAAAATATAGCATAGTGGAAGAATTTATATCTTCCCTTGAACACTTGGATTTTTGAATGGAGAGAATTTCAGATGATTTCTTCAGGGAATTCTTTATCAGTGGCCTCAAGGATGAAATTTGCTCCCAGGTCATAATATCTCACCCTCAAACTTGGTTGGAATCTACTCAGCAAGCCAAGGAATCCCAAAATATTGTCTTCACCCAGAACCACAAACCATCATTTATTCCTCACACTTAACCGACCAATACTACCCCTCCTACCGCTCCTCTCAAGATCCAAAAATTAACTTGGACATAAATGAATGAATGGAAACTCAAGGGTCTTTGCTATAATTGCAATTTTCCAGGGCACAAGCGCAAAGAACATAAACTTTTTATGTCCATTTTAGAGGATATCTCTAATGAATATGTTTGGGTTTCACTTGAGGCTTCACTACCCCAAGCATATGATATTACGTCGCCCTCTGATCCTCCCAAGGTTGAACCACTGATTTTTTTGAATGCTCTCACTAGATTTTCTTCTCCCCAAACCCACAAATTGATTGGTTGCATTAAGAAAAGGAAATTCACCATCTCAGTTGATAGTGGCAGCACTCATGATTTCATTCATCATTGCCTTGCCCAAAAAATCAATTGTTATATCCGTGTTGTCAACAATTTTGAAATCATGATTGTCAATGGTGGTTACATGAAATGTGGGGGGCGTTATGAAAATTTGTGCCTACAAATTGGTCAGTATAACTTGAAATATCACATGTTTTCTACTGAAATAGGTGTTTATGACATTGTTCTTGGTGTTGAATGGATACACACTTTGTAATGTACCCATCCCCGAACTGGGTCATGTCACTACTAAAACGACTCAATGAAAATTTCTAATATTGAATATAAATGCGGAAAATAACACACACCATGAAATTCAAGTTCATTCAGTTTTCCATAATCAATAAAAACACAAATATAATTACCCTTATTGTGCACAACAACAAGTAAATACATACAACAACATTCAACCACATAAACATGGATTTAAATGCATCATTCTTCTCACAACAAACAATAATAACCAAATATATTTTAGAGTGAATTTCCCAACATCTATATCAACATTTTACGTGCATAAACACAACAAATAACAACACTTATATTATAAAATGCATAACCTATTGTAGAGGATAGACATTCCTCCCAACCATATCCTTGTTATTCCATTTCTTAATAGAAAGACACCCCTGAGTTGGGGCTATGAATCCACAAGAGACAGTGGTCCCTAAGGTTGACTAATGTTCCCCTCTCAGCAATCAAACTCACATTTGATTCCAATCCAGTATCTCTTTTCACCTCAACCTGCACAACCCAATGGATGGAATCCCCCTTTATTTCTCACAGTCCCTCAGGCATTTCCACTCCCCTTCAGGGCTTCCAGGATAGGTTGTATAGTGATTTTACTTACAAGGACCTCATGAATCCTATAGTTACAACATTAATTCACCCAACAGTAAAATGTGTGCTTCCTTGGATGAATTCCGAAAAAAAATTCACTCACATGCCTATAGCATTTTTCTCCATGAAATTCCATCTTTAAACATCTTCCAAATGTGCCCACAACAACTGACTTCAATGTTCAACACTCAAAACTCCATTACTGGCCATAAAAATCCATGTAAAACTTGCTCTCTATGCAAAAACGTGAATGTGCCAATCTGGTCTACTACCCATATGAATTTCCTCCCTTTCTCTTTCTTGCTTGACTTGCACTCTTCCCCGAGCTGATTGTACTCAACATCCATGATTTTAATAACTATGGGAAGTGACTCACACACCAACCCTCTTATATGAATTCAATGACTGGGCTCTAGCACACTGAACAACTAATGGAATGTTCATGGTAAGGATAATTTAGAAGGAAATATGATATAGCTTTTGGTTTAATAGATATGGGAAACTCTCCCCCTTGGAACCCTTCTCTTTCTTATGGATTCTTAGCCCCCAAATATCCATCTGTGTCTATATGTAGTCGGGAATACATGTTATCCATTATATTCACTTTACATCACTTGGATTTCTTCCATGTACTGCAGATACAATATACATTTCCAGTTTAGGGTTTGAAGACGAGGATGTTTACATTCCCCTCCCCTTATAAAATGTACTTTCCTCAATGCATAAAACCATATATTTTATGTTGATGTTTGGAGAACATCAGGAAGACATTCTTCCATACACACACATACACACACACACACACACACACACACACACACACACACATATATATGACATGATATTTATAATGCAAGGTATAAATATATATAATAAATAAGTAGGTATTTGTTATCCAAGTGATGCATCCTTTCATGGATGGTCACCATATGTTATCTATATATGGAACACTCATCATTGTAATAATAAATCAATCTTACATATCACCTCATATAGAAAAATCAACATGGTATCAAAGCGGGACTGGGCTTGACTCCCTCATGGGAGGGCCCAGAAAAATGAGAGTGGATTATTGTAGTGTAAATTTGCTACTACATGGTTGTAAGAGATAAATGGTGGCTACTACCCTCCTCACAAGTTGTGTTGAGTTAGTAACTCTTGCATCACAACATCAAAATGGTGGCTTCTACCTTGTTTTCATAAATGGAAAAAACGACCTAAAAAATGAAAAAGTATAATCCAATTGCCATTTTTGAAATGGAATCAATAAAAGAAATGCACCCAAAAATAGTACGCTTGAAATAAACTTTAAACTATGTAGAGTGGTAGTGGAAAACATGCATGTGAGTGATACAGATTCTTGGAGAATTAGTGGAGACTTCATCTCATTGGCCTGAAACAAAGAGATAAACCTACCCACATGGTGTTTCCTTGTATGCATGATAGCATGTGCACGAATGGAAAGTATTACCATGGTTATATATACAGTCTGCATAGCCCACACCATTCGTCAGATGGAGATATTTGATGTAGAATAAGGAGATGGATAATCATATTACTTAGATGGATTCTTTACGATTTCAAGCTTTAGATTCCCAAAGAATATATATGTTTTCTATGCAAAGAAAAGAGATGGGTTCAAAATTAGTTGAGAAGTTATTTGAAGCATCTATGTAACTTTAGTTCTTTAGTTGGAGGAAGTCATGGATTTATTTGATGGTGCATCTCAATTGCAACCTGAAGAGGCATCAATAACATTTGAATCCTCATGCACTAGCTTTTCTTCAAACTCAAATATAATCTCTTCCACTACTCCACCATAAAAAGAATGATCCCACCCAAAATGGAGTGGGTAAGCAGTTAAGAAGCATGAGCATCTTCGTTCCCTTTCCCAAAAAGGAGAGAAGGGATGGGAAGAGAGTGGTGGAAGGAAATGAACATGCCCCTTTTGTGAAAGAGTCGTGCGACATTTGTTTAGAATATAAATACCCATATGAATGTTTTGATAGGATGGTTTGTTCGCACAGGTTTTGTTCTACTTGCATGGTCCTGCATATCCATAGTAAATTGCAGGAAAATTGGTGCCTATTCAGTTCCCCTAACCCAATTGTAGTGATCATTTGATTCCTCTAAATTTTGAATTTATCCTTCCCAATCATACTATTCGAAAGTGGAAATATTTTCAAGAGAGGTCAATGAGAAGGCATAATTATGGTATTGAGAGAACATTAGTTATTTCCAAGCATGCTACCCACCAATGGAGTATACAGTGCTCGTATAATTGAGGGAAATTTAGTGGTGAATTTCAAGTGGATATACAATATCAAGCATGCAATGGACAACAAAATCAATATGGCTCCATAAGGTGTTGATGTTTGAGGCAACATCATGAGACATTCTCCCCAGAGGGTCCTATGTGGACTAGTAGGGGGAATGTAGACTTCATCTTAACATGCCTCAGATGGTCAAATGAAGGAACCAAGACATTGGTTTCATGAGGAAACCTCGATATGTCTTGTGAGACATTGGTTCCATGAGGTAACCTCGATATCTCTTAGACATTGGTTTCATCAGGGAACCTTGATGTGTCAAGTATGTTCCAAGATGAATTAGCATGATCATCCCCAAGGTAACAAGTTGATAGTTGAAGAACACACCACCCACACTAAGAGGCGGGGGGGTGTTGAATTAGTATGTGGACTATTCTAACTTTTTCTTCTTTCAAGTTACCAGTTAAAACCTAATTAAACAGATTAATAACAATTAAATCATAATCACAATGGACACAGAGACACCAAATGTTTGTATAAGATTTTGTATAATTGATATGAACATAGTATTTTAAATATATGTGAAAGAGGATTTTCTTTAGCACCAACTAATTGTTTCAGCACCAACTGAAGTAAGGAGCACCAACTCCTTGGAGAGAACCAACTCTCAGCCAAGCCCCATCTTGGGGCAAGACCCAACTTGTTGATAGAACCCAGTCTATCCAACTAGAGTTTATTCAACTCCAGTAGTAGTGATCCATTATAGAATCAATTATATCTTATGATCATAGGTATATCATAAGACACTCATCACCGCATTTCATCTTCTCTGTAATTCACATTTTCTTTTCTCTGATATCTTATTGGAATCTGCTTCATGGATATGCTTCTGATTTCCAAGCTCATCATCTTTGCAGCTTTCTGGAAGGTTTTTTATAAATTGATCACAGTCATTGATCAATTTAATCCTTTATACTCAATCCCGTATCTCTGTTATTTTAATAGAGACCAAATTCTTTGGAGGCGCTTCCTTCAAACCATCACATATGACTGTGTGTTATAGAACCATGGGCTTAGCAATTTAGGCGACGCATTACAGTTTCCTTTTAAAACTCTTATATCATATGCCCATATGACCAGGGTTCTCCTAGAAAGAGGGATCCAGTTGGCTCATGCAGAGAGGAAGACATGGAGGGAAATACCTTCCAACATGATGTCAAGGAGAAAAATTACTAGACATAATGCTCAGAGAAATGAAGTCTCTAGGAGAAGTATACCTCTAGGACTGGATCATATCAGATAGTAGAGATAGTTCCAATGATCATGGATACAACCAGTTAAGACTGACTTTAGAATAACTATGGTGATAGATCTAGTAGAGGAGGAAAACGCATTATGAGACTCAGAGGGAGAAGGTGTAGTAGTCCCAGTACATGTTTCTATCCATGAGATCTTGAGGAAGCAGGCATGGAAGAAGTTCCAGTGTATGTAGAGGCACTCCCAGAGAGGGAGGCAGTACTACATCTAGAGGGAGTAGAGATTGAGTTACCTCCAAAGAAGGAGGAAGGGTACCTTCATGGTTAGAGGGATCAGATACGAAGGAGGAGGTAGAATTTAGGAGATCTATAAGATATCACATGGATATTGATAGTAAGAGACATGAAGAGATGGTTCCTTTTCCCCTTCAGCCTCTATCATTTTAGAGGGGGAAAGTTGATCCTATTGATCCAATTTATCTCGTTGATCCTGTAGATCCATTTGATGTTCCCATAGATATTGCATTAGTTCATAAAAGACATGTATGGGCTCATGAGACTCTGAGGAGGCAGAAGGACATGCAACTCCTCATGGTACCTTCCGAGAGAGAAAGAGACCTCAGAGATTTTAATGTTATGCTGCAGTTATGAGCCACATCATTGATTCTGATTCTTCTTGTTATGAGGAGGTATCTAGTCAACCAATATGGAGAGAATCCATGATAGAGGAGTATCAATCCATCATGAAGAATGATGTGTGGGATATTGTTCTGAGACCTGAAGGGAATTCTGTAGTGACTTCCAAGTGGATCTATAATATCAAAGAGATCATTGATGGGAGCATTGAGAAGCACAAAGTGATATTTGTTTCTAGAGGATTCTGTCAGGTGGAGGGAATAGATATGAGGATAAATTTCCTCATGTTGATCGATACACTTCTATCCAAAAGATTATTTCCCTTGCAACATCAATGGGTTGGAGACTACATCAGATGGATGCGGATACATCCTTTATGAATGGAGAGAGTGAGTAATAATTATACATTGAGCAACCTAATGGTTTCATGATACATGAAAACGAGTCTCATGTGTGTAGGTTGAATAAAGCCATGTATGGACTTAAGCAGGAACCTTCAGCTTGGTATGCGAGGATTGATGGATACCTGATGAGTTTGGGCTTTAGAAAAAGTGTTGTTGATCCAAAACTATACTACAATATTGTTAATGGTGATTCCCTGATTTTGGTCCTCTACGCTTGATCTAGATTATTTTGAGAATGACATGAAGACAAAAATATAACTTATATATAATAAGGAAATTCACAGAGATAATGAGGAGAACATAGAAATATAGTGAAAAACAACTTCTATTAATTAACAAGAGAGAAAACCATTGTAGAACACAAACTGGCAGAATGGGGTAGCCTACCTCTAAAAAGAAAGAGATGTTGGCTACGCTTCATTTGCAACAATATTTGTATCACACTCCATTGTTTTCTTAAAGGGCCTCCTTCACCTCAATTTTATATGGGAGAGTGAGAGGAGGAAAATTCCCATGATGCATGTGGGATAAATTGGACTAAGTTTATAAAATTCTATAGGCATGTAAAACACTGGGACTTCCAGGGAGGTCACCCATCCCAGTACTAATCTAGCATGAGCATGCTTAACTGTGGAGTTCTAATGGGATCTGGTGCATTAACGCTATGTTGTAGGAATGTACATAATACCACTAGTAAATCATTACATGATCTATGTAATTAACAAATGAAGCTGACATTACATTCCATTCCCCATCAAAAGGGTGAATATCATGGTTTATCAAAACCACTGGAATTCCAAAAGAACCTTTTGTTTGAGTTGGAAATTCATAGATAAATATAAGTGATTGTGATGCCACAATTAATCATCATTCATCTAATTCACTTGGGTCCTCTTGTATTTGTTGAATGATATTCCATACCTTTTGATCTTTCTTCCATTTTTTCCTTGCTTCTTCCACCCAATCAAATTGTGAAATGGGAATAACACACAGTAAACCTTCCGTGTCTTATTTTTTCCTTGAAAGTGCATCTACCACCATATTTTGTTTTTATTTTTCGTAGATAATTTCAAAGTCATAACCTAGAATCTTTATAACCCTTTTTTGTTTCTCTTCTAAAGATAATTGTTGTTCCACAAAGTACTTCAAACTATAATGATATATTTTTACCTTGAATTTTCTTCCTACAAGGTAAGGGTGTCATTTCTTAACTATGTGTTATATGAACAACATTTCCTTTTCATAAATGGGTTTGAGTAAGTTATTTCCTTTAATTTGGATTATTTCAAAGGAAAGGGGTCTTCTTTCTTGCATTAAACCGACACCAATTCCATTTCTTAAGGCATCACACTCCATAATAAAGGTTTCTATGAATTTGGGTGTGGCCAACATAGGATTCATACACATAGCCTCCACAAGTTTTTCAAAATATTTGGTTTTTCCTTGAGTCCAATAAAATTCCTCCTTTTTAAATTATTCTATTAGAGGTGATACTATTTGACCATAATTATTGACAAACTTACAGTAATAGCCTATTAATCCTAAGAATCCTCTAATATTATTCAAAGTTCTGGGAATTGAACATTTCATCATAACTTTAATTTTTTTAGGGTCCACTTTGACACCTTCATGAGATACAATATGACCCAAATATTCCACTTCTTTAACCCCAAAGGATCACTTGGAAAGATTTGCATATAGATTTTTTCTCTTCTAATAGATTCAAAACCATTCCAACATGTTGTACATGCTCTTCCCAAGACTTTTTGTAGATTAGTATATCATCAAAAAATACTAACAAAAATTTTCAGGAAGGGTTTGAAAATAGAATTCATAAAGCCTTGAAATGTTCAAGGTGAATGAGTAAGACCAAATGGAATCACAAAAAACTAATAATGAACTTCATGCCTTATAAAGTTTCTTTTGGGGATGTCTTCTTTCCTCATTCATATTTGATGATATCCAGAATAGAGATCCAACTTTGTAAATAAATTTTCTCCTTTTTTTATAATTCATCAATGACAGGAACAAGAAACTTATCTATAATAATCATTTTGTTAAGATATATATAATATGGGCACATACATCATGAACCTTCCTTTTTTTTAACCATATCTACTAGTGAAGAGAAATCATTTTGGGTAGGTTGAATGATGCCATCCTCTAACATTTCTTTAATCATACACTCATCCCACTCTTTTGTGCATATGGGTACCTGTAAGGCCTAATGTTAGGTTGTACACTTCCATGTTGCAAATGAATATAAATATCATGATATCAAGCAAGTGTAAGACCCTTATAAATCTCTCCAAATTCCTTGGAATTATTATCGATAAATTTTTGGAGATCCATTGGAGCAAAGGGCCTAGGTGTTTGAAAATCTAGTGAGAATAATTGTGCAATTACACCATGGTGTCCATTTTTGCATAATGTTGTTAGAGATTATGACTTTAAAGGGTTTCTCTTGGATATATTTGAGTTCAATTTCCTTTCCTTCTAAGGAAGATCTCATGAAACATTCCTAAACATTAAGAGCCACCATTCCCAATGATTGTAATTGTTGGACCCCTAATACAACATCAACACCACCCATTTGGATTGCAATCATTGGACTATCTAATAAATACTCCCCCATGGTGAGATTAATACTCTTTCACTTCCATGAAACATTTATCATACCTCCATCTACAATCCTTACTTGATAATCTAATACTAGATATATAGAGAAATTGAGAAGTTTTGCTAATTTGAAATTAATGAAGTTATGGGTACTACTAGAATCAATCAACACTGTTATCTTTTTATTTTTGATACATTCTTCTATCTTGAGGATTTGTGCATTACTAATTCCATCCAAAACATGACAAGATATGGTTGGAGTAGTCTCTTCTAGTTCTAAATGTTGTGATGGTTCCAATTCTTAATCCTCTTCCTCTTCACATTCTATGTAGAATAATTTCTTCTCACCACATTTACACCCCTTACTATACTTGTTGTCATAATTGAAACATAGTCTATTTTCTATTCTTTCATCCATTTGATGAGGTTTCAACCTTGTAGGTTGGGTGAGGTTAGGAGAGGAAACATGGTTCTCTCTATAGTTGTTAGTGGCCACTCTTCTAGTAGCCATATTTTTACTTTCAACTTTCTTGGCCACACTAAAAGCATGCTCTAGGTATTTAGGTTTGGAGAGATGTACCTCATGTTTAATGCTCTCCTTTAGTGTGGCCATAAAGAGATCGAAAAAATTATCCTCTAGAATGTTCTTTACCGTAAGACTTAGTTTCTAGAATTGTTAAATGTACTATGTAATTGGACCCCTTTGTCAAATATTTATCAATTGATTGAATAATGAATTTCTCTTAACATCCCCATAATGTGCTATCAATTTATCCATAAAAATTAACCAAGATATGATAGAGTCCTTTTTTGTTCATAAATCCTTTGGTACCAAAAAAAATTATTAGGTTCTAAATACAAGGATGAAAGAATTAACTTTTGTAAGGTTCGCACTTGATGTAGATAAAAGAATTGATCCATCTGGAATATCCATGTTATATGATCTTTACCATCAAATTTTCTCATATCAATATTGGAAATTAAGTAGTTCCTTGGTGCCAAGTTGAACCCCCAATGATATATATGTTGGAGTGATGAATAATCATGATTCGAGGACTCAATCTTTTCATTCTCTGCATTTTCATTCTTTCATTGCATCTTGATATCTCATTTAGGAAATCTCTCATCTAGGGTATGTAAGATCATGGATGACACAAAATTTTGTAATTTTTCCATCTTTTCATTTATCTTATTTTCCATATTTTATATTTTTCTTTCTGAGTTTATCAAATTGTCATTTTTTATTGATCTATCCCTCAATTATTTAAATTGGTTCTCTAATTTTAGTATCTAGTTATTTATCTCTTCACTTTCTTCCTAAGTCATGGTTTAGCTCTCTACAGGTTTAATTGGTGTAGAAATTTTTGGAACACCCTTTTCGATGTGGGAGAACAATACAATTTATCTATAATTGTTATATAGTATAACTTTACCATACTTTTAAATCACCTAAAACAAATTTCCCAATCAAAATTATGTCAAATGTAACTTATGTATTTTTAAATCCCTTATTTCAAGATTGTTATGAGGCTGACCTTGCACCTGATATAAATATGAAATATATACACTTGTGATTCTAAAATTATGGTCTGTCATAGCATAATATGTCTTCTCTATGATTCCATGAGTTTGATTGAATTATTATTTTCCAAGGAAAAGTTATGGTAACTTCCCCAAAACTTCTTGTTTTTTTCCTATTCAAGATAGTGAACTTGTACGGACTATCACCCACTCAATTTTTCATATCAATTTCTAAATTTTGAACCTGAAATAATATGGTCTATAAAATACTCAAAAACATTGATGGAACTCAATTTGGATCTTTACAAAAGTAGATATGATTGTTTTACCTAGAACATTTATTTGAAACTAGTTTTAGAGCTAGACAAAATCCCTAATCCCCACATCATGTAACTTGAAACTTATAGTGAATCATAATATGAAATTTAACCACATGTTATAAAATATTTATCCTCATATTTCATAAAATTTCATAGTATGAAAATTCATTGAAAAAAATATATATAACAAAAAATCAAAGATGACTAGTTTGATATTAATTTCAGGACTAGTCAAAAACTCTAACTTCCATCGGATATATATAAGAAAATATAATAAAACAAAACCTACACCTTTTACTACAAGTACTTCACTATGTATAATTAGACTCCGAAATAATTTATAGTTTGAAACTTCTTAAAAAAAATTATGGTTACAATTCCAATATGAGTTGTTTGGGACTAATTTCACGACTAGTCAAAAACCATAACTTCCACAAGATATATATATCAAAAATTATAATAAAGAAAAACCTAGAATTTTTATCAAAGGTATATTTCTCTATCTCTTCGAGATCCTAAAAATTTCACACTCTGAAACTTCGCAAAATGTTTTTATAGAGAAATGCCAATATGATTCCTTTGAAGGAGTAAAACCCTAGGATCATATGCTTTGAAACCAAATATTAGGAAACAAACACCCAAATAGATTGAAAATAGAAAGAGTCATAAATCCATCCCTTGAGAATTAGACATAACAATGAAATATAAGACTTTTCGAATGTGAAACCTCCTTTTAAATAAAAGAAAATGTATAGGATGAGATGATTTTAGAACTAGGTATCCTTGGTATATATAGTAGATAAAGGGTACGATTACAATTAAAGGGTCTAGCCAACAACACTAATACAACAATAGAAACATAACAACTCAGTATGCAAGGATTTATCTAGGGATTAACATGGGGATTTATGATTAACGCGGGGTTTTGTCTAGGGATTAACATATAGCCTCAATGAAAGAATCCGTGGATAAAATATTTCACTTTACGTTTATCAATGCTTCAATTACAAGTTACAAATATTTCACAATTTTTTCAAACTTTCAAATTTAACACAATAAACTTCGATGAATATGCCCCCATTTAAAGTGAACACTTTGTTTGATTCTTCACAAAAAAATATGAATTAACCTCGAATTAAAAAAGAGAATAAATAATCCCCTTTTGAACTAGTGAAAGCTCAGTTATTTTATTTTTATTTTAGGAGAATGCAATTGTAATAACAATGTCTCTTAAAAAATAATTACAAAGACCATTAACTACTATCTCAATTTTTTTT
>SNQJ01S0081821.1:9545-44885 GCA_010110895.2 Picea sitchensis
CGGAGGGCCAGGATATCCGTAGATATCCTGGAGCTAGGTAGTTTTCCTAG
The DNA here is from genome assembly GCA_010110895.2 of Picea sitchensis. Taxonomy (NCBI): domain Eukaryota; kingdom Viridiplantae; phylum Streptophyta; class Pinopsida; order Pinales; family Pinaceae; genus Picea; species Picea sitchensis. The sequence goes on from SNQJ01S0081821.1 coordinate 9,596, forward strand.
TTGGCAGGGAGGACAGTAGTTTTGGGCAGTTATTTGCTTGTTTGTGGCAGGGTTAATCTGTGCATCAGCAGGAACAGAGGCAGCAAGGCAGCAGAAATTAGCATCAGTATCAGGTATTGATCAAGTTATGTATTTATCTCATTTTTACCAGAAAGTTATTACCCTGTGATAAATCTAAATTACCGAAATTGTTGTTGAGAAAATAAATATATGTTGTGAAATCGTTATCTCCGTTTAGTAAATGAATTGTTATGAAATTAAATTAATGCCTAGAATGATATGGGCATTACACGACCGACTTGCCACTTACCATGGTTGGGTAAACCGACTTCTTATGGATTGCGTGCAGTAGTTACACTTCGTTTCCAGGTTGAGATGTGATTGTCCTCTTCAATTCAATTGCCGTGCATGTAGTTTTAAATGTGTTTTAAATGCACTGACATGTAGTTTTAAATGTGTTTTAAATGTACTGACATGTAGTTTTAAATGTACTTACAATTTTAAATGTGATGACAGAGGTTGTAAATGTGGAAGTTGCTAGGTTAGTAAATGCTTGCATGAAGCGTATTTAGGCTGTTCAAATTAAGTTATTAAAATAACAAAAATAAATAGATAATCAATTAATATTTGTAATTTTATTTGTAATTATAAAAATGATAAAAAATTCATATTTTGAAATGTTTGTACTATCTATAAGATTGAACACTATAAATTTGTTTGGACCTTAAATACTATATATATATATTAAAAAAGAAAACTCCTCAAAAATAGTACAAATCACTGGTTAAAAAAAAACCAGTAAAATTATAGGACGTGGCTCTCTTTCTCTAAGTAAAAGATATGAAAGTCAACAGAAACATAATTTAAGTGTCATGCGTTGATAGGATTTGGACAGACAACAAAAGAGCGAGAACCTCCCCTTATGTATTCTCAGATTCTAGAGTGCTGCAATCGAGTCCACAATGCTATGCTGCAATCAAACCTTACCGAGTTGGGAGCTAGACATGCACTAATGTCTGAAGCTGACTCTGTAGTCGAGGTATGAAGCTGCTAGAGGCTCTAGTCACCGATTTATACACTTACTACAATTTACAAGTGTAGTCAAGGCTCACCGCCTCATTGCCTGCCCACCCCACCTGCATAGCAAAGATCAACGAAAGATCAACGAAAGGATCAACGAAACCCGGTGTCCTTCTGCAAGGATCAACGAAAGATCTGCAAGTTTTCCTAGGACACCTACACCGAATATGTTTCAAATAGGATTGCAAATTAGTGGAAATATTTGTTGAGCTAAAATCAACAGAAGACAGTTCCTCATGAAAATTTTGATGCTTCATATCATTCCCTTCAAAGTTCCATGAAAATTTTGATGCTGCATATTATTCCCTTCAAAGTTCGGTGACTTCAAAGTTATGTGACGATGACATACCTTCAAAGTTCGGTGACGATGACTTATGAAACCACATCAATCTCTTTGGCTCGGCTAGATAGATAAAGTTTGACGAGATGGAAAGAAGGAGAGTAGCCTCCAATCACGCTAATCTTTCTTCATCTGTCAATGGGTGCGTCTCATTGCCTTCTAGTGCATCTCCTGCTTTCTTTTCATTCAAGTTTGGGAGAATCCTTCCATGCCATAATTAAGTACAAGTGTTGGCTCTCGCATTCCATCAATCATGATGTGCACTGCTCTTTTTTATTCCCATTAGTGTTTGTTAATATCTCGTAGAAGCATAAGGTAGTGGTTAAAAAGACGAAAACTAGGTGACGTTTTATTACCTCTCTTAATCTCATCTATGATTCCCTTCAATGGCGACGCTCCTCCTCCGCTCTTCATCAACTTTCTCCTCTCGTCGTCAACAAAATATTTGTTACCTGCAAGGCAAATCGTTGAAATTATGAACAATATGAATGCAATCACCCAGATATTCTTCGGAGTGGTCGCCATTACTCTGAAGCGAATAAAATAAAAGCCTTCATTTTGAAACAATAGATCATGGTTTCGGTTCGTCCATGGCAGGAGTATTTATAGAAAGGAAATGGTTCATTTGTTTCTAATTTTAGGCGAATTAGACTGGCAGGATAAATGATGCCTGATATTATGTCATGAATATGGAGGATCTTTCTTATTGCAATTTGTCATTGCCATGATCAACCTTTTTTTAGAGAATACTCGCCTGTGTCAGACTGGTAGAATACACAAAATATAATTTTTGCAGGCCCCTACCCCCCACATCCTCTCATTCATTTTTTTTGCACTGTTCTCCCACAATAATAAGAAATCCATGGCAATCATCACCAGGGTAGCAGACAAAGCCATGATCAACCCAATCGTCTAGCTGATGAATGATGTTATTGAAAATGACGGTAACCGTCAAATTCTACAAATTGATTTGAGGCGTATGGAGGTCCTTTTAAAAGATATTGTCGCCCTCTTTCGAGATGAACAGAAAGGGCCCCCAGAAATCGTGAAAATTTGGTTGCAATTGCTGCAAATTCTCTTGCAGAGGAAAAACTCCTACTCGTTAGTTGGGGACCGCGCCAAAGTTGTCTTGACTTTGTCGTGCGCAATGTCAGGAGACTCCCCAAAGAAATAGAAAACTTACAATAGTGCAAAACGTTTTTTAACCTCCAACGATCTTGGTTGCCTCTGGTGGGTAGCGACAATGGTGATCCTGGTCTACTCTCTGGTGGGTAGCGTCACTATTCTGAGCGGTCCTGGCAGATGGCCATGAAGCCCACCCGCAAGTGACACTTGTTTAAAGTGTGCTATGTGTTATGTTTTTATATAAATTTATATTAAAGTGTTTTATTTTATTTTACAATATCGTAACAGTACCGGATTTCTAAGGTTGAGTAATCTTTTCTATTTTTCATAATGACTGACCGATAACTGTCTGGAATATAAGCAGCTTATAGGCTTTGTCTGGACGATGGATAGAGCGCATATGATAGCATATGTAAGAGCTTCAAATTATCTAAAGAAAAATGTTAACATTTCGTCCGCCGTCTATGATAAAGTGCAGAACCTTTCGTTTGAAATGGGCGACGAAACGATGGATATAGTACTGCAACATCTTTTAACAACAAAGAAGTTTCTACATTCTTCTTTTAACAACAAAGAAGTTTCTACATTCTTTTTTCTATAAATTTTAATTTGATATCTATATCGGTTGTTTCTGGGTAGCATTTCTTATCATCGAAATATTGGCAGTCTCATTAAATTGGGCAAGCAATTGCCTTAATGCTCCATAACTGAGAACAAGATCACTATATGCTGCAGAGTCTCCAGCAATATTTTCCAAAGCCCAAACGGCCTTACACGAACACTAGTTGAACGCAATGTTAGAAAACAGTTTTTTAATTAAAATTCAGAAGTAAAGAAAATATAAAGATAGTTGACAAAGGGAAAAACTCGACTCATGTATATTATGAGATAAAGGTCTAAATTCATGCAACCTGTTGTCGAACGTTATCATTCCCAAAGTTAAGAAGCTCCACAAATATAGGCCGTGCCCAGCAGTCAATCACAACCTTTGTATGCTGAGGTTCCAGCAACTATATTTGTCAAATACCAACTAAAGTATCATAACAACTTATCAACCATTACAACTATAATTTTAAGATAACAAACTATCTTCCATCACAACTATAATTTTAAAATAGCTAACAAACTATCAAGCATTATAACTATAATTTTAAAATAGCTAACAAACTATCAAGCATTATAACTATAACTTTAAAATAGCTAACAAACTATCAAGCATTATAAGTATAATTTTAAAATAGCTACACTTACTGAAAGGAGAGGTGGGAAATTTTAAAATAGTTAATGAAAGTAGAGCTCGGGAAATTTTAAAATAGTAAAAATTTATTCTAAATTGATATTTTCCATCCTATTTCCAAAATAAAAAAATGTTTAGATAACCACTACAACGATCTTTGTGTACGTTTCATCCTCTCTCCATCCTGTTTCCAAAAAAATATAAAAATATATATAGATGAACACTTCAACAATTTCATCGTCTTTGTACATTCCATACTCTCGAAATAGGGGGGGGGGGGCATTAATAGAAAAAGTTTAGTATATCATAACAATTATGAATTAATATTGAATTACACTTTTTTTTATTAAATAGTTTATAACAATTATGAATTAATATTGAATTAAACAATTTTTTTCATTAAATAGTTTATATGAATGAAGTTTGCCTCTAGTCCAAATAGTTATATAGCAATTGCATCTTACTTGGAGCTTAGGCATATAGCCCATCTTGAGAATATCGACAAAAAGAGGAACTGCACCAGACTGGATGATTTCATCGATTGGAGAATTACTTTCTGCATAGAGAAGACATTAACATGAAGTGATAAAATTGGTTCATTCAAATAAAATTACTAGTATGTTGGTTTTTCTGACAAGACATCAAAGATTCTTATTGGTTTGGAAAAAAAGAGACATTGACTTATAGATAACATCTCTAGTAAGTGGTGAAGACCCCCGACCCTCGACCCCCAAGATCTGCACAGGATCGTTCCTCTTCGAATCCGCAGAACTGAAATAGTTATTTCGGGTCCTCACTGGAACCCCACGAATCCTATCCACAGGTCCTTCGAAAACCCCACCTGTGCGAACAAACACTAGGTGCGAGCTTCACCTCCACGCGACCACGACGTTGTAGTTATATCGGGATTTCGGTAACCGGGAGTTTGAAACACAGTGGCCCAAAACCACTGGTCACTCCATTCCCCGAATTCTTGAAATGGCTCTGTGTCGAAATGGGCTCAGATATTTTTGGGATTTCGCGAACTGGGAGTTCATGATGTAGTGACTCCAAAATCTTGCTTCCTTTGCTTCTCGAACCCCGAAATGCCGAAATGCCGAAACGGGCTCAACGGCTTTGGCTCGTACAATTTCCTTCGAATGTTTTTGGGGCTTCGCGATTTCGTGAGTCGGGACTCCACATCTCCCGACTCATGGCCTCTCAACCACCCGGGTCCTGAAATGCCGAAATCTACCCGACCACGGTTCACTTTTTCAGGATTTCGGAATTCGCAATCCCGCAATTTCGACTGCAGACAGTTCTTGGTCCTTCGATCTCTCGGACCCTGAAAAGCCGAAATACCAAAATAGTTGCTTCCTCCAGGACCACACCCTTCTCCAAGAACACGTCGTTTTTTGCAACTTCGGGGTTTTCAATGCAAAGTGTCCCAGCTCCTTGTCATCGGGATTTCCGAAATTTTGAACCTTGAAATACCGAAATGCTGAAATACTAAAAGGCACACAACCTTAACCTTCTCACAGAACTTTGAGATCCGACGGTCCACGGGATTTTTGGCACTTCTCCACGAAGTGTCTCCACCGTCCGTTTCAACTCTTCTCCTGCGCGACCTCCCAGAGGTTAAACTCTATGCGCCTTCCTCCGGATCTAACAAAAATCAATACTTTGCACTAGATCTAACGACCCATATCTATTTCTCTTCCTTGTGCTCTCTCCTCCTGTTGTCTGGACGTGAAACTGGATGGTCCATATCTCGCCTCTCTAGTTGATCTAACGACAGTTGTGCTCTACCTTGAGCATGGCCTTCTTCCTTTCCCTTGGAAGATTTTCTAAAGTTTCAAAGACCTCAACCTTTGCTTCCTCTGCGAGCTCAATTTCCTTGGATAGCGCGTACGTTCTAGGAACGTTATCCCTCCTGAGCTTTGTTTACTCTGAAACCTCAAAAGGTTTCATGACCTCTGCACTCCTTGCAAGGTGCCTGCGCACAACTGTGCTATCCCTCTTGAGCTTTATTTACCTGAGCCTCTAGGGGACTCGCCCTTCTTTTCCCTCAAAGGGAATTTTGGTGTCCTCCTGATGACCTTCTGTTCAAGCCCTCCTTGTCGAGCTTAACAAAGTATTCAGTAACTTTGTAAGTGTCTCTCCTTAACACTTCTCTTATCTCAGAACTCGAAAATAGTCCTTCTATGCACTCTATGCAACTTCTCAATGCCCTCCTCATAGAGTTTAATAGAACTTCCGACGTTTTGTCTTCCTTGAACTCGAAATAGAGCTCCCATTCCTTGCACTCCCTCGATGCCCTCCTGGCAGATCTCTACAGAACATTCAGTGATTTTGTTATCTCTGTGCCTTCCTCTACACAATCTTACCTCCAAGGTGTTCAACAACCTTGAGGTTTCTCCCTGGGTCTAATACTTCCTCTGGTAAACCCTCCTGGTACAACTCTATCCAAATTCCACGGGATTCAGAAGTGCACTCTATGCACTGACTCAATGCATCCTGTGCATTTTATCAATGCCCTCCTGGCAGAGCCTTTACAGAATCCTCAACAATTTTGCTTCTCCTCTCTGTGCTCCCCTCTGCACAGTTTCTCCTTTGAGGTGTTCAAAAACCTTGAGGTTTCCTCCTTGAGTCAATGACTTCAGCTGGTGTGACCTCCTGGCACATCTTTGTCTGAAATTCCACAGAATTCAGAAGTGTACTCTTACATTGGTTTTCAGAGACCACAATACTCTGTCATGCACTCTTGAATGAAACCACAAAGAACTCAAACCTGAAAATGAAAGAACTCAACAGATAGGGAAATCTATCTATCCCTGCAAATGCACATCTAACATACATCTACAACATATCATCAACACATAGAGACATTCATTCATGAACTCACAAACACATGAACAACAACATGCAAGAAAAACTGCTCTGTTTGTATTAATCAAGAAAACCTGATTACAATGTGTTCGAGCTTGAACTACAACAGAGTCTCGTCTCTCCTCTCCTATCCAACCTATTCTCCCTATTCTTCTCTCCCTCTCTACTCTACCAAAAACAAAAGAATATGTTTTTACAAAAGGGGGCTCCTCGAGTGCTTCCCTCCATCCTCACCAACTCTCATTAATTACAATGAATTACAATGAATGGTTTTCTAGTCCGAATCGGATCTAGATCTCAGCCTTATAGCCATTTAAGGCAACCTTTATTTAAAGCCTGGGCACATGCATGGATTTTGTCTCTTCGTCCTTACAACATTTAATACAATTTCAAAATTTGANGAAATTTGAAAGTGAGAGGCATGCGCCTCTCCTCTCCATTGAATGCATGCTTGATGTGCTGGTTGGCTGGCACTTGATGATGTGGAGTGATGCTCTTGCATCATACTCCTCAGCTTAAAAAATCATGAGTTCCTACTAATGAGCTTCCCAACACCGCTGTTGAAATCCACCTACATCCCAAATAGTTGTCTAGAGTTGTCCATCTGCTCCATCACCTTGTTGTTGTTGCATCTATTGTCCTACTGCTATGGTAAGTTCTCCTCTACTCAGCTTCCCTTTGTTGACTGCTATCATCAGCCTTTTGATATCCTCAATTATCTCGTCAAGTTTCTCCCATGGCTAGCTCTCCTTTTGCAGCATGTTCCATTGCACTTCTTTCATGCAAATGGGTAGATCAACTAGATCTCCCATGCCATATTCTTTCTCTGTGGCCTCAACTTGCCATCCTGCAGCAAAATTTAGCTCTGCAGTCTTATCTTCTTGACTGACCTGCTTTTCAGTCACCTTCTTTGAAAGACTTGCTTCTACCATTTCCCCTTGGGCTGGTTGAATTTCAACTTCCTCCAGTACCTCCTCAGACCGGAATTCTCCTTCATCTTATGCTTCATGCCTCGACATTGCATTCATCATCAACTTTTCATCTTCCTGGATGAAATTTTTGAGCAATTGCTCAGAATTCTCCTCTACTAACATTTGCATGACTATATGCTCTTGGAAGTCATCTATTGGTTCTAGATTGTTCAGCCAATCCTCTAACATTTATAGCTCCTTCTCCCAAGGAGTGAGCATGTCAACTGTGTGCTCCTCTTCTTCTCCTTGGGAAACTTCTAACATCTGCTCCATGTCTTTGACAGTCACAGTTGGCTATCCTTCCGCTGTTGTTGCCTCTACAACACAAGCTCTGGCCTCAACTGGGCTATGTGGCAGGAATACCCAAATTTCCCCAATCATCAAAGTGTTATTTTGATCCTCCTCCTGGATGGTGTAATTTTTTAACTTGTCATCATCTTCATTCACATGGTCTGTAAAACCACATGACTCTTCACCTATCATCACTGCTTGCTGACATGAACTCTCAACAGATTCCATAAGACTCTCAGACAGTCTCATCTCCTTTCCCCTGCCCACCTGGCAATTTTTGAGATCCTCTGCTAATGTCCTATCATTGCCCACCTAACAATATGAATTTTTGTTGTTGTCCTCCTGATAGTCTATGAGATCCTCTAGTGATCTCATTCCATTGCCCACCTGGAAATTTGAAAAGTAATCTCCGCCCTCCTCATAGCCCATGAGACTTGAAACTGATCTCTCTTCCTCATCGCTAAGATTCTTCCCAGTCTCTGGTTCACAAATATGAACTACCTCCTCTTCATCTCTGAGGCTTTCAACATACCTCATCCATCCTCTAAACAATATTCACTTCCTTCTAGCCAACAATTTCTTGACTGGCCACTTTTCTTTCCTCCTCATAGCCCATTCATACACCCAATGTGCCTTTGCATTCTTCTACACCTACAGTGGAAGATCTTCTATCCTCACCCTCACCTCAACGAGTTCCCTATCAATCTCTGCTTTACTCATCTTCTAGTGGTCTCCTCTTCCGCCATGCTCATGGCCTTTAGTAGCCATCTTCCTGTTCCTGTCTTCTCTCCTGGAAAACTTGTTGCTATTGCTCTGCAACCATGAGTCCTTCCATCCTTTCCTACAATTTACCTGATTGTCTACCAATTGTCGCATGCCCTGCAACAATCACCATACAGCATCACCACTCTGTCTTCTTTTACCTTCTGTCCACATTCAAATTGAACTTCTGATACCACTTGATGTTACCAGAATTTTCTTTCAATCCTTTTGTATGCTATCTGCAAACAAAATCCTGCTCTGATACTGCATCTGGCACAGACCCCCAACCCTCGGGCCAAGATCTGCACAACATCGTTCCTCTTGAAATCCACGGAACTGAAATAGTTCTTTTGGGTCCTCACTGGAACCCAACAAATCCGATCCATGAATCCTTTAGAAACCCCACCTGTGTGAACAAATAGTAGGCGTGAGCTTCACCTCCACGTGACCATGATGTTGTGGTTGTATTGGGATTTCGGTAACCAAGAGTTTGAAACGCAGTGGCCCAAAACCACTAGTCATTCCATTCCCCGATTTCCCGAAATGACTCAATGCCGAAATAGGCTTAGATCTTTTCAGGATTTCACGAACCAAGAGTTCACGATGCAGTGACTCCAAAATATCGCCTCCTATGCTTTCCGAACCCTGAAATTTTGAAATGCCGAAATGAGCTCAACATCTCCGGCTCTTGCTATTTCCTCCGAATGTTTTCGGGGCTTTGCGATTTCACGAGTCGGGACTCCACATCTTCTGACTCCTATCCTCTTGACCACCCAGGTCCTGAAATGCCAAAATCTACCCAACCACGGTTCACTTTTTTGGGATTTAAAAATTTGCGATCCTGCAATTTCGGCTGCAGACGGTTCTTGGTCCTTTGATCTCTCAGACCCCGAAATGCCGAAATGTCAAAATAGTTGCTTCCTTCGAGACCAAAACCTGCTACAAGAACATGTCGTGTTTTGCGAATTCGGGGTTTCCAATGCAAAGTGCCCCAGCTCCTTGTCATTGAGATTTCCAAAATTTCGAACCCTGAAATACTGAAATGTCGAAATACTAATAGGCGCTCCACCTTAACCTTCTGAGAGAACTTTGAGATATGATAGTCCACAGGATTTTCGGCACTTCTCCATGAAGCGTCTCCACTGTTCGTTTCAACTCTTCTCCTGCATGACCTCCTAGAGGTTAAATTCTGTGCGCCTTGCTCCGGATCCGACAGCTATCGGTCCTTTACACTAGATCTGAGGACCCAAATCTGTTTCTCTTCCTTGTGCTCTCTCCTCCTGTTGTTTGGACATGAAACTTGATGGTCCAGATCTCACCTCTCCAACAGATCTAACAAAATTTGTGCTCTACCTTGAGCATGGCCTTCTTCCTTTCCCTTGGAATATTTTCTGATGTTTCAAAGACCTCAACCTTTGCTTCCCTTGCGAGCTCAATTCCCTTGCATATCGCCTGCATTCTAGGAACGCTATCCCTCCTCAACTTTGTTCACTTTGAAACCTCATAATGTTTCATGACCTCTGCACTCCTTGCAGTGTCCCTACGCACAGCTATGCTATCCCTCCTGAGCTTTATTTACCCGAGCCTCTAGGGGGCTCTCCCTTTTGTGCCCTCAAAGGGAAATCTGGTGTCCTCCTGATGACCTTCTTCTCAAGCCCTCCTTGCTGAGCTTAACAGAGTATTTAGTAGCTCTGTAAGTGTCTCTCCTTGACACTTATCTTATCTTAGAACTCGAAAAGAGTCCTTCTGTGCACTCTATGCAACTACTTGATGCCCTCCTGACAAAGTTTCACAGAACTTCAAACGTTCTATCTTCCCTGAACTTGAAATAGAGTTCCTCCTGTGCACTCCTTGCACTCGCTCGATGCCCTCTTGGAAGATCTCTACAAAACCTTCATTGATTCTGTTATCTCTGTGCCTTCCTCTACACAATCTTACCTCCAAGGTTTTCAAAAGCCTTGACGTTTCTCCCTGGGTCTAATACTTTCTTTGGTGTGCCCTCCTGGTACAACTCTGTTCAAATACTATAGGATTCAGAAGTGCACTCTATGCCCTAGCTCAATGCATCCTGTGCATTTTTTCAATGCTCTCCTGGTAGAGCCTTTAAAGAATCGTCATCAATTTTGCTTCTCCTCTCTATGCTCCCCTCTGCAGAGTTCTTCCTTCAAGGTTTTCAACAACCTTGAGGCTTCCTCCTTGAGTCAATGACTTCAGCTGGTGCGTCCTCTTGGCACGTCTTTGTTTGAAATTCTGCAGAATTCATAAGTGCACTCCTGCACTGGTTTTCAGAGACCGCGGTACTCTGTCATGCACTCTTGCATGAAACCAAAAAGAACCCAAACCTGAAAATGAAAGAACTCAATAGATAGGGAAATCTATATATCCCTGCAAATGCACATCTAACATACAACATATCATCAACACAAAGAGACATTCATTCATGAACTCACAAACACATGAACAACAACATGCAGGAAAAAATGCTCTGTTTGTATTAATAAAAAAATGCCTGATTACAATGTGTTCGAGCTCGGGCTGGAACAAAGTCTCAGCTCTCCTATCCTATCCAAACTATTCTCCCTATTCTTTTCTCCCTCTCTACTCTACCAAAAACAAAAGAATATGTTTTTACAAAAGGGGGCTCCTCAAGCGCTTCCCTCCATCCTCACCAACTCTCACTAATTAGAATGAATTACAATGAATAGTTGTCTAGTCCAATCAGATCTAGATCTCATCCTTACAACCATTTAAGGAAACCTTTATCTAAAGCTTGTGCACATGCATGGCTTCTGGCTCTTCATCCTTACAACATTTAGTACAATTTCAAAATTTTAAATTTAAAAGTGAGAGGGCTTCGCCTCTCCTCTTCATTGAATGTGCGCTTCATGTGCTGGCTGGCTAGCACTTGATGACATGGAGTGATGCTCTTGGATCAGTAAGCAACTTCATTTTCTTTAATATTATCATAAGCAAGTGCAAAAACTTCGATTGGCAAATTATGCATATGCACCCACAATCTAAACACAACATTTATAACTTTGGTTGGCAAATTATGCATCTGCACCCACAATCTAAACACAACATTTATAACTTTGGTTGGCAAATTATGCATCTGCACCCACAATCTAAACACAACATTTATAACAGTAATTGCAAAGAAAGGTTACATTACGGTGCATATCAAACTCAGGTTTACATATATTTATATATTGTATCTTTCAACCAACAAGTTATGAATTAGAATATTAAAACATTCTATATTTTTAAAACTATTTAAAAAACAATAATGTAAAAAGTATTGTTTCATGTATATTATTTTTATATGAAAATAAAAACTTAAATTAGTAAAAAATATATACTATTAAAATTATTTAAAAAACAATACTGTTTAAAATTATTTAAAAAACAATAATGTAAAAAGTAAACAATACTGTTTAAAATTATTTAAAAAACAGTAATGTAAAAAGTATTGTTTCATGTATATTATTTTTATATGAAAATAAAAACTTAAATTAGTAAAAATATATATATTATTAAAATTATTTAAAAAACAATAATGTGAAAAGTATTGTTTCATGTATATTATTTTTATATGAAGTTGGGCTAATTAGTACTTTGAACAGATTTACACTTGACCATGAACTTACCATGAAGTTTTCTTGTGGCTTGGTCACTCACTTTAACAAGTTAAAATGCATGTGGTGAAATGTGGAGTGGGTTGTTTAGAAGTTGGGTTTATTAGTATTTTGAATAGATTTGATTTTTATAATATATATATATATATATATATATATAAATTTTGAGTTTCCAAAAAATATAATGAGAGTTTATGGGTGTCCAGAACAAGTTGATAGGTAAAAATTAGTAAGAAGGTGTGTATGAATGTGCTCATGTAGGAACATATGTACATTCTTAAGAATATGTACATGTTTTTTATTTGACAAGTTCAAGATTCTCAAAATTGTCAGAGAGGATGTAAGTTAATAACAAATTGGCATCAACAAGAACCATGCATTTTTAAGTGATATTGGGAAATTTGACATAATAAGCTAAGGAGAGCTTAAACCAATTCCCTAACTTTGCCAATGTGGTCTTCAACTAAGTTTAGAGATCAGTTTTGTTTCATAATTTTTTTAAATGATTAAAAAATAAACATAAATTTGAGTTTTCCTTATTAAATTGGAACACACTTAATTAATATGGATCTTGTAGAAAACCCAAACTTAACATCATCACAAGAAGGCACACCAATGTCCAACCCACAACCAACAAACATAATTATGCAAAGTGATGAAGTTTTAGGTCTATTGGGACCTTTGTAGAAGACTTGTGAAATAGCAAAAAGCCCTCATGAATATCCCTGGACACGATTGTATATTCTATTGCAAATTCTCAAGGCCAGTTAACTAATATTTTTTATTACATGGATAGAAGGTATGGATATTACACGACATGGCTAGACAAAAACAAGTTAGATACCTAAACATTTCAAAATAATAACCGATGACATTCTTTACTGACTCAAGCACCAGAGTACAACCATCGGTCAAAAATCAAAATAATAACCGATGACATTCTTTACCGACTCAAGAACCAGAGTACAACCATCGGTCAAAAAGGGATGCATTTGTATGAACTGATGCACCTACAAACCATTTTAAAACAATTGGATGGATCGATGGTTTATGGTATTTGACAAACATCTTTACAAGAATAGGGAGGTGCATCTATATTTCTTGATAAAATTATGGTAGGAATATACAATAGGTCTCCATGTCAAATATTTTGATATTGGTGAATTCTAGGGGGGTCTTTCATGGATCTGTACAAGATATAGAAAATGATAGGAGTGATCCACATTTATTTCCTCGTTCTCCTAGGTGAAGGCCTAACCTCAATTCCAACATCCTCTCATCACAAAAATCATCAATGAGATATAGACATCGATATCCACTTTGACTTGTAAGCTGGTGCAACACCACGCTTTTATATCATTATATCACATTGAAATACTTACATGTGATTCTAAGGGAGTGATTGGGCCTTCAATATCTATAGTAGATACCATCCAGGAGAGGGAACATAGATATGTTAGCCATTCATGTGACCCTCATAGAGGCTTGAGCTACAAGCATACTTGTTATAGGATGATGGAGGCCACTACACATGAGCGATTCATGAAGGAGGTTAGTATCTTAACAATAGTTATGTTCTTAATCAATTATATATATGGGTGAGATAATGGTAAAACAGACCGGTCCACGACTACACCCAAAGATCGATGAATTCCCCATCCTTCACACACACACACACGCACACACACACACACACATATATATATTATGTATTATTGTATATTTAATTTTATGATGTTTGTAGTCAATATGATTGGATAGCAAACCCTCGATGCCAACAAATGCATCAATGGTATTTTCCACCATTGATGAAACAATAGGAGCAACCTTCTCATTTGGTGTAACACATACTCAAATATCATGGAGTCATCATGCATTCGTGCCTAATCATTTCAACATTTTCTATTTTTTTTTTAATATGAGGGAAGATTCAATGTTGTACACCAACTCTTGCATAAGTATCTTGTTTAGAAGTAGCACATTATTCATCGCTTTATATAAAATACTCTGTGATATTTTGTTCAATGTGACATTTCATAAACTCACCATCTTGATTTTCTTATTCTTTGGCAATATCAAATCTGTTAATATTCTGCAACATTTATAAGATAGTTGTTTTGTTTCTACAAGATGTTAATGAGAAATCAAATATAATGTTGTTGTACTTCTATAAGTTGTGGTATTATATGATGATGAACCATGTCCACCAAAAATGGAAAAATCACACCCATCCCAGGCATCATGTGTCAATTTAAAAACATTGTTTAAAAGTAAAATTTGTTATATTGTTTTGGTTAAATTTCACATTTTTTTACTAATAAAAATATTATAAAAGTGTATGCAATATGGTTCATTAATTTTCAATTTTCCTATATCTTCGCCATTAAATTCACAATCACTAATGTTCCCCCCATCATTTTTCCCCAGATACAGAGAAATTCTGGTCCTTAGCCACCCTACCCGCACCCTTGCGATGCCACTTTTCACTTGAAGGGTTCTTCAATCCCTCATACAACCCACTATATTGTATAGCTTCCCAAACACACCATCTTTTCCATTCCATCCATCCATAGTGGTTTCTCTGTATGCCACACAACATTCCTCCCCGTTTCATCCCAAACTGTTTCATCCATTGTGGTTTCACCACTTCACTCTCATGCATCCCCTCCATCCATCATTTGATGTGGATACCATAGTCAATGTGAAAATATATGTTTCCCTAGAGAATCTTGTATAGTTGATTGCTCCACCTGCTAGTGACTCTGTGTCATTTCCTAAGTAATTCACAATGAGATAATTAATTGATGTTTTTTTATGTATCAAGAATGTAATTGATTTTACGCATTTCTATTTAAATTTCATGCTTTCATTCTTGTAACTTCTTTGGGGTTTCATATCTAAGGGATTAGATTCATGGAGGAGGAGTAAAACACCCTCACAACTAACAATACCATTTATAATGAGTTTTTTTAGCTTGAATTATAAAGTATTATTTTGTAATTATTTTAATTCAATGTGCAGAAAAACTTATAAGAATTTTGTTTTTTATACAGTCTCTATAAAGACAAACCGGATGAACCATGCATAGGAAAAAAATGATTCAAGCTCCGAGGGATGAACCATGCATAGGAAAAAAATGATTCAAGCTCCGAGAAATATCGACTTCTAAGATGCACCTGATATTCGTGAAGGTGGTAATGATCAATGAGTGGCCATTGAGTGCCATTTTGTATCTAAAGAACCATACGCCATTGTTTCATGTTTGGGTACTTGCCGCAATTTTGTATATTGGGCATGATCAGTCATTTCATAAAATATCTATAATTGAGTCATTTGAAAACACACACACACTCATATTTCACAACATGTTTTCTAAGAATTGAAGTCTTTGTTTATTTCACGTTTGTAAAATATTATGATACTGTGATGTCACGACACTTCAAAATAACTGTCAACTCATCTAATAAATATTATCATCTAAATATTGGGTCAACATACTTTGATACAAGATATTTAGCCATGTGCTAAACCAATTAAAACATTGTGTAGTTTTATGCAATTTCCATCTTGTATGTGTAACATTGAACATTATCTAAGTCATCTAACATGAGGACATGATACACATAGGACAATGAAATATGAGTGCCTGACACTCATAATAGATCTCATCTCACAGGGTGGGAGGGGGGAATTATGAGAATTAGGTCAATTCTCTCATAATCCCTCCTACCACCCCCTCTGACACAGAGGGTGCAGTGGGTGGGGGAATTATGAGAGAAATTATATCACTTTCCTTGTTCTCCCACCCCCACAGAGGGGGGAGGTAGGGTGACAGAGAGAAGGAAAGAAAAAAACAAAAAAAAAAAACCCACCCCCCACACCACCCCTCTCTCCCTCCCTCGCCTTCCTCCCACCCTCCTAGGGGAATTATGAGAAATTATTATAATTTCTCCTATATCGCTCTCCTCCCAACTCCTTCTGGCTGCAGGCGGGAGGGGGGCCATTATGAGAGAAAGGGTGGGAGGGATTATGAGAAATTATAATACTCTTTCATATCAGCCTTCACCCTCCCTGGCTGCAGGGCGGGAGGGGAGGGGAGGGGGAGGGGGGCGGGCGGGGTCAGATGAAAGAAATGATAATAATTTCTCTCATAATGCCCCTCCCACTCTGCTGTAGGGTGGGAGGGGGCGCAATGTGAGAGCAGAAATTATTATAATTTCTTCACACGTTCTCTCCCCATCCCACCCTCTCTCTCATGAGGGTGGGATGAGGGTGGGAGGGGGAGGCACATGAGAGAAACCACATACCTCTCATAATGCACCCCTTCCCCACCCCATGTAGAAGAGGGGAGTAGGATCATGAGAACATACTTTCCCACCTCCCACCCCCCAGAAGAGGGTGGGAAGGGGGGCATCAATAGGAAATTACAGTACTCCCTCTCATACCTCCACCCTCCTTCACAGAGGGCAGGAGAGGGGCACATGAGAGCAGCACATTATATTTTTTCTCTCATAATGCCCCCCACACCCCTTCTCTATAGAGGATGGAGGAGAGGGAGTCCATGAATAGAGAAATTCATGATAATTTCTCTCATACTCAGCCTCCTGCCCTCTAGGAAGAGGTGGAGGGGGCATTATGAGAAATTATAATAATTTCTCTCATAATGCCCCCTACCACCCCTCTATTATAATTTCTCATATTTCTCACCCCTCCCAGAGAGGGTGAGGTGAGGGGCATATGAGAGAAATTATAAATGGGGTACTGCTTATAAAATTATTACTATAGTTCCTCCCAGTGGGAGGGGGCATTATGAGAGAATGGGATTATGAGAGAACCACAGCAATTCTCTCATACACTCTCACTCCTCCTCCCACCCCTTGTAGCATTTCTCTCATAATGCCTCCCACCCTCTATAGAAGATGGGATGGGAGAGGGCACTGGTGAGAAATTATAATAATTTCTCTCATAATGTCCCTCCCACCCTCTATTATAATTTCTCTCATAATTGCCCTCCCCTCCCACCTCTCAGATGGGCAAACTGTATGGCACCATACCTCTCATAATGCCCACCTCCTACCATCTATTATAATTTATCCTACAATGGCCCTCCCTCCCAATTTCTTTATAGGTGGAGGCCTTCACAGAGAGAAATTAATCATAATTTATCTCACACCCTCCCACCCTGTTTCATAGGGTGGAGGGAGGCACATGGAGAAATTCAATTATACCCTCCTCATAATGCCTCCCAATCTCCAGAGGTATAGAGGGTGGGGAGGGCATTAAGTGAGAGAAATTCAATTATAATTCTCCTCATAATGCCTCCAGAGGGGCTGGCCATGAGGGTGGGAGGTGTATGCTAATATGAGCTAGCTATAGCCATGAGACAAACCATAATTTCTCCTCATAATGCCCTCTCATTCCTTCAAGGAGGGTGCTAGGGCACACAGAGAAATTACACACCTCTCCCCAACAATTTCTTTCACAATGCCCCCTCCCACCCTCTCCTCAGAGGGATTATAATTTTCTCCTCATAATCTCTCACCCTCCCAGAGGGATTAGTACCCCTCTCCACAATGCCCCCCATTATAATTCTATCTCATAATTCCCTTCCCATTCCTTCTACATATAGTATTTATGAGAAATTATAATAATTTCTCATAATTCCCCCCCCCCCCCACAGAGGGTACAGGGAAGGGTTAATATGAGATAAATTATAATAATTTCTCTCATAATGCCCCCTCCCAATTCCTCACAGAGGGTGGGAGCACAGAGATCATAATAATTTCTCTCACACTCCACCCTCTGAGGTGGGAGGGGATTAAGAGAGAAATTATAATAATTTCCTCCTATACTGCCCCTCCCACCTCTCAGAGGGTGGGAGCACATGAGAGATCACACAATTTCTCTCATAATCATCCCCCATCCCAACTCTCATCATCCCCCTCCAACCCTCTGACAGAGGCATATAGAGAGTGTGTACCATAATAATTTCTCTCTATAATGTCAGCCTCCCACCCCACACTAATTCTAAAAAGAGGGGAGGGAGACTCATGGCAGAAATTTAAAATAATTTCTCTCATAATGCCCCTCCCTCCCACCCTCTATAACCACTGAGATAATTTCTCCTATAATGTTTCTCCCACCCTCTAAAAGGGTGGAGGGATGGGCATTATGAGAGAAATTATAGAGCAGTTAGAGGCAGCCATAGAGAAATTATTATAATTTTTCTCATAATGCCCCCTCCCCACTTCCCACCCACCTCTTCTAGAGAGTGGAGGGGATTATGAGAGAAACAATATACCCCTCCCATAACTCCCTTAATTCCTCACTCCCTTCCAGAGGGTGGAGAGGCACTACACACCATTATAATTCTTCCTCATAATGCCCTCTTATAATTCCCTCTCTATACCTCTATAGGCATGGGAAGTACTATGAGAGAAATTATGGTCATGGTAAGAGATTATGAGAGAAATTAAAAATAATTTCTCCGAGTATCGCCTCCCACACCCCCAGAGAGTGGGTCGGAGGGGGGGGCGGGCATTATGGAATTATATTACTTTTCTTCTCATAATGCCCCTCCCATCCCCCAGGAGGGTGGAATGGGGCACAGAGAGAAATTACTACTTATTTATAATTCTCTCCCACCCTCCAGAGAGGGGTGGGATGGGGGCTTACATCATGAGAGAAATATTATGCATTCTCCATAATGCCCCCACTGCCCACCCCTAGAGGGCAGAGAAATTAGCACAACTTCCTCTCATACCTCCCACCCTCTAGAGGATTATAATTTGTTCATAATGCCTGCCCACCTCTAGGAGGTGGGAGGGGGCATTTAAGAGAGAATTATATCAATTCTCTCGATAATGCCTCCCACCCCTCTAGAGGCAAGTGGAACCTGGGAATTCATGAGAATTATAATAATTTATTCATAATGGTTCTTTCCACCCCTCTAGAGAGGGTGGATGGGGTGGGGCATTATGAGAAATTATACACATTTTCTCTCATAATGCCTCACTCCCACCCTCAAGATTATGAGAGAAATTATTACATTTTCTCCCTCAATCCCCTCTTCTCTCAACCCACCCCTCCTAGAGTGGTGGGCAAGGGGATTATGAGAGAAATTAGACACTTCTCATAGAGCCCCCCCCAGAGAGGGAGAGGGAGGGAAGGAGCATGAGAGAGAAATTATACACTCTCTCATACCTCCCACCCTCTGCAGAGTAGCACAAGCAGGAGAAATTATAATAATTTTCTGGATAATGCCTCATTCCCACCCTCTAGAGAGGGGCAATTTCAGAGAGAAATTATATTTTCTGAGAGCCCCCCACCCCCAGAGGGTGGGAGGGGGGCACATCGCAGAAATTATGAGGCCTCTGAGGGGTATTTATCGTGAGAAATTCATTATACCTCAGCATTATGAGAGAAATTATTATAATTTCTCTGATACTCCTCCTCTCCCACCCCTCACTGGGTGGGTGGGAGGGGGGGCATTATCAGATAAATTATGGTCAATTTCTGTTCTTCTTCCTCCCAAATTCCTCTAGAGGGTGGAGGGGGCATTAAGAGAGAAATTATTATAATTTCATTCGATATTTCCCCTCCCACCCACCCCTCTAGAGGTGTGGGAGTGGGGACATTATGAGAAATTATTATTATATCTCTCTAACTCCCACCCTCTAGAGAGGAGGGCTATGAGCAGAAATTATACAATTCTCTCTCTACCTCCCACCCCACCCTAGACACAAATGAGACCTTGGAAACAAGACACAAGACACAAATGACATGGTTTATATATATATATATATATATATATATATATAAAGTTACAAATCACATACAAAAATCAAATATAGAAATAAAGATTCATTTTTCTTTAGAAACTAGAACATTTACATTATAAAAACTCAACCAAACAACCATCACATTTACTTGCTAGATTACATCACGATGATAAGATGAAAAACATAAGAAATTAGAACCATAAGTTGTAGTTTACTCATTAAGTCATTAAAATAAAATGTATTACATAGATACTAAACGTGGGAATGCTAATGGAAAATACAAAATAAGATAGATACTGGAACATATATGAAAAATATCATAGTTTCATTAGTTTAGAGAGGGCACTATGAGAGAAATTATAATAATTTCTCTCATAATGCCCTCCCTCCCACCCTAGACACAAAGTGACCTTGAAAAAAGACATAAGACAATGACATGGTTTATATATATATATATATATAAAGTTACAAATTACACATACAAAAATCAAATATAGAAATAAAGATTCATTTTTCTTTAGAAACTAGAATATTTACATTATAAAAACTCAACCATACAACTAATTACTACTTATTAGGATTACTACTTATCAAATGAAAACAGATAAGAAATCAGAACCATAAGTTGTAGTTTACTCATTAAGTCATTAAAATAAAAATGTATTACATAGATACTTAGTCACTTATACTATAGGTCGGAATGCTAATGGAAAATACAAAATAAGATAGATACTGGAACATATATGAAAAAATATCATAGCTCATTAGTTGTCCTTAATGTTATAATCATCAAAATAAGCATCACTTCCACTTATCTCTCCTTCAATGGAAAATACAAAATAAGATAGATATTGGAACATATATGGAAAAATATCATATTTCATTAGTTGTCCTCCATTTTATAATCATCAAAATAAGAATCACTTCCACTTATCTCTCCTTCATCCTTCCTCTCCACCTTCTCCTCTATATCCAATCCAAAATATGCATATGTTGGCGTGGAGGCTGACCCTTTAATTGTTCAACTTCCTTTAATTGCAATGTTTCAACCTCCTCCAACATTGTCATGTGTGGGTGTGACCACTTGTTACACTCACCAGGAATGATTAAGATCACACTCTTGCTAATATTGATCATCATTCTCTATTTTCTTATCATATAATTGTAATACACTTTTCACCTCCATGTCTAAATTATGTGCTCACCTTTTTCTTGTTCCCATTCTCTTTTACATGTCATTTTGTCTATGACATGTATCTTCTATTCTGATTCTATTGTATCTCTTAAATATATTGCAACTTTATTTTGTTTTTCTCTCATTGTGTATGCTAATTACACTTAGTATTGTCCTGAAAACTTAATTTATGATTATTCCTTACACTATTTTGAGGGATTTGATTCAATTGGTTAATTATTAGTTTTCAAATGTAATATTGACATTGAAATCAATAGTATCATTTATTTTTAAGTGTCACAATGTGTAATAATATTGATTTCAACCTCTTAACTTGTTAATGTGGTTGAAATTTCACAAGGATCCAAGTCACTCCACATGGGAGGACTTGTGTTTCCTTGAGGAGTTTTAGTGGATAGATCTGGGGTGAGTCTCTTGGGTTGAGTTTGGAAGGAAAATCTACTTTGGAGTTGGCTAGGGCATGTAATGTGAAGGATTATTGCTATGACAATGTGATACAAAGTCTGTCATGAAAGTACGAGGAGGATGTGATCCAACAAGGAGGCAAGTCAGGTGACTTCAGAAAACTTGTCTATTATATATGATCCATGTGATATCTTCTTGAATCAACACATTGTATTGTATACTATTGTAACATATTGTATAATAAGAGCTTATACAGGTGTTAGGCGTCTTTAGTGCCACCCAACCATAATTGTGTCTCTTTCTCATATGTATGTATGTTTCTTTTTCTTCGTTCGTATAATTGGATAAGTGTAGAACTTGATAATTGTATATGTTAAAGAACATAAGTTTTTGTAATTAAGTGTTCATGATTGTGTGGGTGCCTTGGTGACAATGAGTTAAGTTTTGAGGTTTGACTCGCCAAGTATTTGAAGGAATAGTTATGGG
The DNA here is from genome assembly GCA_010110895.2 of Picea sitchensis. Lineage (NCBI taxonomy): Eukaryota > Viridiplantae > Streptophyta > Pinopsida > Pinales > Pinaceae > Picea > Picea sitchensis. Next base: position 31,772 of record SNQJ01S0081821.1, read on the forward strand.
TAGACCTTAAATTAAGAGGCATAGTACAGGAGAAGGACTCTCGGTTTGGTTTAATCGTCGATTTAGAAATGTCACAGTGTCGCACGCCCATTATGTGATGGACAAATTATGTGCACTAAGTCATGTTGGATCCCAGAGAAGATTATGGGGGTATGATCGATGGTATCAAATAAAATTTCATGAAAAGTTGGGGTTATTCGCTCAACTTCAAGACATATCATATGTTTTGTTGGATAGGAGAGTCACATATATCTGGAATGAGCTAGCTAAACTAAGAAAACACACATACTTGGGTAACATGAACATGAAGTAATATGAGGTAGATTCGGGTAGAGAGGGGAAATATCCCCCAAGGAGCCAAGTCACTATACATGGGAGGACTTGTGCTACCTTGAGGTGGTTTAGTGGATAGAGATGGGTAAGTCTCTTGAGGCCATTTTGGTAGGTAGAGTGACTTTGGAGTCAGGCAGTGCTAATGAAGGGGAGGAGTCTCGCTATGAGGATGTGAGAGAAACTTGTTTGTGAAAGTATGAGAAGGATAAGAGGAAACAGGGAGGAAAGTTAGGTGACTTGGAAAAACTTGTGTCTTATATATGAGCCAATTGCTCTCTTCTTGTATCAATGCATAATATTATAAAACATTGTAACATATTGTATAATACGAGCTTATACTGGTGTTATGGACCTTTGGTTCCACCCAACCATACGTGTGTCTCTTTCTCATGTGTATGCATATTTATTGTTCTTCGTTTTCATATTTGGCTGAGTATACAACTTGATAGCTATATATCTCAAAGAATGCAAGTGTTTGTAGTGAAGTGTGGATGGTTTTGTGGGTACATTGGAAGTAGGGATTTAAGTGTTGAGAATTGACTCATCGATTATCTAAAGGCATAGCTATGCAATAGACCTTGAGTGAAGAGGCATAGTCTAGGTGAAGTACTCTCAATTTGATTTAGCTATAAATTTGGAAATGTTGCGAGGTCGCATGATCCTTAGGTGTCGGGCGACTTAGGTGCACCAACTCTTGTTGGATCCTTTGGAAGACTATGGGGGTGTGAACGATGGTATTAGAGTGGATTTCATGAAAAATTGTGGTTTTTGGATCAACTTTGAGACATATTGGATGTTCTGTTTGATAGGTAGTAATTTAGTAAACTTTGAACATGATAGTGGACGATGCAATGAGTTTCCAAGAGATGGGAGATCACAAATCTATGAAATGAGATGAGATATGAGAAAATCCAAAATATTTGTGCATTAGGAAACCAAGGAATCATGCGAACAAATCAGAGTTTGTTGATCACAAAAGTGACCATAGGAGTGATCACATGATTTGATCACATAACTGGTCAGATGTTAGAATATTGTGAAGTGAATTAGTTATGGGTTGTGTTGAAATGGACGCTCAATTGTGTAGAGTTAGGACAAGGAATGAGACCATGTTATGAATTGAGGCACTTGGGTCAGATGGGACTTCACAAAATTAGTTTGACCTAGAGTAACATCGCAAAGTTCTAAATATTAAAGGGGTTAGGTCACAAACATGAGATGGTAATTTCAAGCACACTTCATTAATATGTTCCTATGTAGAGGATCTCCAAGTATGTTTTTTGAGTCAATTTGTTGCATAAATTTAAGTGGTACACTTCATAGAAGTTCAATTATAGTGAAATATCAATTCGACAAGTTGTGAAATGGCGAGCTTCATACCTTGGTGTGAAGAATAGCCAAGGTGTGGGTAGATAGTTTGGTGGAAGATGAGACAACTTGAATGTGTCAGAAGTTTGTGAGTTATCGATTTTTTAATAATATAGATGGAATCAACTTGGGGTTGTAGAAGAGGTGTTATAACTGATGTATAACTAGTGGCAATGACCTAGGTGATTTTGTTTGAAATTCGGTGGCTTGGATGAGTGTAGGCACAAGATAATAGACGTTAACCATGTGTGCCACCAAGAATTCCATTGGAAACAATATATATATTTTTTATTTATGTTATTTCCTAAGAGTTGTGAGGAGTTCTTTTAAAGGAATTTAGGTGCCTTGGTGGTTCAAGTGCAATCTATTTCCAAGGTGAAAACCATCCAACTTGAGGGTGGATCAAGTGGTGCGTATTTCAAAGACATCATGTGGAAGTTATGATTCATTGACCTTGAAGAATGTGCATAAATATTGGGGTGATCAACTTCGATGAGTCTAGTGGTGGACTTAGTTATATTTGGATTTAGTCGTGGAGCTGGCTTGAGGATGTTTCCTAGGTATTTGATGAAGAATCTTTGTGCATGGGTACCTTAGACATGTTTTTTGAGTCATGCAATGACTTGATGAGTTGAAATGGAAATGCAAAAGTATGAGACACTTGCGAAGGTGCAAGGAATTTTTTTTTTAAGTGATCGATGGGATAAACAAAGAATTCAACCGAGAAATGTTGACAGTCAACCTAAATGAGAAGAATTTAAACCAAGTGACTCAAGAGGTGTTTTATTTCCTTTGGTATAGTACATTCGATGGGGCATAAGAGTTCTTGGTGACTTGTGGATGATTGTGTGATGACCTAAATATTCATAGGGTGTCATTGGTGGAGGCTGACAAACATATTGGATTGGATGTGCCAAGTCATGGAAGTTCTTTGGGGTGATTTTTCTACTTAGATAAGTTTGGATAGTTCATTTGGATGTTTGATGGGAGTGGATGTGTTTTCCTTACTCATCACAGATGTTGATTTGTAGAGAGGCTACTTGACATAAGGAGGTGAGTTGAGGACTTGCCTTATTTTGGAGGATTCAATGGATAGGGAGATTTTAGCATGAAGATATTACCTGGGAATGGACATTTCTCTTTCTTTGGGTAGCCTGGTTGAGAGTGAATCCTAACCATTTCAAGGCATGGAGAGGTGTACATAGAATAATTCCTAGGTGGTTATGTAATGGGCCAAAGTTAGTATGGATATACAGTTCTTTGAGTGCATGAGACATTTCATATCAGAGGATGCAAATGAAGAGAATGGGTTGAATTTATCCCAAGAATACAAATTTAGGTACTTGAAAACAATTATATATATAAGGGTGGAGTTGGTTGTATGTGAGATGCATAGTGATTTATTTAACTCTTTTCGAACTTGGATGTGACACGAATTTAGTGAGTTGCAACATATTTTCTAATTTGCCATGGAGTGGGCAGTGGATTCAAGGTGTTGTGAGTGACTTTGTTTTGGGGGGACTTCATAGTGTAGAAAGGTTAGGTTTGACCTTGAATTGGTCTGGGGACATGTGCAAGTGAACCAAATTGCAAAAGGAAGTGACCAATTTGTGCATGAGGATATGTAGAGTCAAGGAGTTCGACATTTGGACTGGCCATTCAACTAGCTCATGACTTGGCTGAGAATTGCAACATGAGAAGGGGGTCAATGGTATGGACATGATAGTAAGTTTGGAGGCACAACACCTATACATTGAGGATGATATCCTTGAATAATATTGGGTGTGGTAGCAGTGGGGAAAGGGTGGACATTTTCCATAGCTTTTGGAGTTGGATGGAGTGACAGATATGTGTACAGAAACAACTAAGTTCAGGCATGGGAGGGCACTTCTCAATATTTAGATGTGATAGTTGGATTGATCACCCGACTAGTGCAAGTCTTGAGATGCACAATGTGTGGAGACATGGCATACATAGTTGAAGTAAAGGAACAACAACAATTCATCGGAGTTCAACACTTAGAAATTTTTTCATGTCTTGATTGAGGTTGCAATAGTGGTTGAGAAAACAACATAAAAGAGTGTTATTGTCATAGTAGGACAATAGTAGATTGGGCATTGCAGATAGAGTTGGGGATGAAAATTCTTTCCAAAGTAGCTGACATATTTTTTGCACACAACTTTGGGTAAAGAGCCATTAGGATGGTTTAAAAGGGTTTCAAATGATTGAGTTTTGAGTTGGAAATTCAAAGGTTTTCCACTTTGTAGTGAAACTTGGGGTTTCAACTTTGGAAGAATTTGGGGTTTCTAGTTGGCAAGAAACTTGGGGTTTGTATAAAAATTAGTTGCGATGGGGGCACAAGTTCGTGTTGAGACATGAATATGGAATATTTTTTTTGTGGTGTCATGAAGAAAATGGATTTTTGTGGGGAAATATGTATGACCTTTGGTGAGAAGGGTGCATGAACCTTTTCCCCATCAACATAGATGAATATTACATGTGAATGTTGGAGTTGATGTCGAAGATCAAATGGATGGTTTTGCCTATGGTTGGCTAGGTTTGCAATGAGTTGGATAAGTTGGACACACTTGTGGAGGGAGGACTTGGATAAGTATCTTGAGGAGGCTAGCTAAGACTTATAGTGATAGGAAATCCACACTTTAGGATTGTGAGGGATGAACTTCGTGCTTTAAGGAATGTGTCACCACAGATCCTGAAAAATGGGTGCTCTCACCTTGTGGACTTCTTGGACATGCCATATGTTAGCACTCTATAAATTTTGTCTGGATGAATAAACAAACGATAGAGGTAATTGTTTCAACCAGCTTTGGAGCTGAGGCACTAGCCTACGCAACTCAGAAAGGGTTGTCTCGTGTCAATTGATACTTGTTTGAAAATTTGTGGCTAGATTTGGGTTGTTTTGGTGGTTTTTAATATAGTTGTTATCAATGAAGGGGAGGAACACTCAGGGATATGGAATCAAAATTTTGAAAGTGAAATGAAAATAATGATCAACTGGTAGAATTCTCCAGAGGATAAAGGCTAAATGAGGCAATGAATCTGAGTTATCCTTAAATTTAAATAGAGTGAGAGAAGATAGAGAAAACAAATAACTACATCAAAGAATTACTGAAATCAATTCTAAATTAGTTAAGAAGACAATCACACAGTTTAAATTTCTTAAGCCAAGAGCATCACAAGATGAATTATGGGCCTTTAACTCTCCAATTTAAACAGAATAAAATGTAAATGAAATGATAGGTTACACGAAATACATATGATGAAGGGAAACAAAGCTCATATCACCACCCTTTAGAATCTTTTCATAGAGACTTCAAAATCTTCTGCATTTATATTCAATTTAGATTCGGAAAATTTACAAATAGAGTTTGATACAACCAAACGCTGATCTTGCACTTCTTCCAACATTAATTCATTCAAGTGTCCCAGTGTTTGTATAATTCGATTAAAATGGCTGAAACTGAAGCGTTTCATCTTCTGAAACTGACTAAAACTATTTTGATTGATAGTTTCAGTATATGAACCGATTTACAATGATTAACAAAAAGTGTTTCAAAAGTGAGGACCAATTTCTGTCACTGCTCGGCTTCCTCTGTGCCATCTGTCTCTCTCTGGTCTTTTGTTGGATATACTAATTCAGTGACACCTGGGGATGACTTATTATTTCCGGGGATATTGCACTTTTTCTTACCCAGACGCAAAATTTCCTTCCATTGCGAATTAGATGGGATTGCGTAGTCCATCATCTCTTTAATCAAAATCTCCAAGTCAATGCACGTGGCATAAGACATATTCAGCAAGCCAACTTTCACTATTTTGAACTTATTCAAAATCTCAAACTCTATAGCTAAATACTCTACCAGACTTGGGCCTTTCAAAATTTCTTCCATAGCTTCAAATTTATAATGGTCCATTATGCACTAAATGAGGAGAGAATTGTAGTCTTTTTGATTGTATAATGAACCTTTGCAATCCCAAAATGGTGGGAGGCCTTTGATAAACAATTCTTCAAATTCATCGTTAAACTCTTGTATGCTATGCTCCATTTTCATAGATTTGTTTTGGACTGATTTGAACAGGTTATGCTTGGCGATGATCCTACTGGCCGAAATGATCAACGCAGTCCTATCCTTTACCCCAATAGTTTGGAGATCAGTAGTTTGCACATAATTTAGCAATTCAATAGCATTTTGGGCCCATTTCGAGGGCTTCTTGGCTAACACTTCATTAACAACAATGCATTTTCTCCAAGCCATAGAAACCACATTGTATTTGTCACTTATAAAATTCAAATAAACCATGAATTTAGCAGCGTCTACAACAATAGAATCCCATATCACATGCTTGACTCCCTGTAATAGTGTTTTTCCCTTTAACCTGGTTTTCAACTTGCTCACTCTCTCTTGCAAATCTTGATTATCTCTGTGGAGTTGAGCCATCTTCTCATCTTTCACTTTCATTTCTTGTTTCAACTTTTCTATGACCTCTTTTAGACCCTTGTTCTCCCCTGTTTTAATCTTACCTGGGACATAGCTTGGACTAACCCCTCAGCTCTTGACCCAGCCTCTGGATTAGCAGGTACAATGAAAGCCATATCTGATGTTACTAACTGTGTTTGTGACCAATTATGTTTCTCCTTTTCCAACTGCAACACTTTATCTTTGAAATTGAGTGCCTCTTGTATGAATGTTTCCTTCTCTTGTTCCAAAACAATTAGATATATTGTGTGTGGATGATCTATAGGGGACATCTTCATATTTTTCTTTAGGCTTTGGATCATCTTATCTTTCTCATCTAGAGAATCCTTTACCCCTTGAGGGCCTTCAGATTCTAACCTTTTGACCTGTGTCATCATTTCTTTCTTCCATTGTCCACCTAGTTTGAGTGCATGTGTTGTCAATCTTGCAACCCTCAAACCTAAGCTCAAATAATCCAAATATAGCATGTCGCTGACATTCCTGTGGAACTTTACTTTGTCGGGAGCGCCAATACTTTCATAATGCATTTTGATCTTAGACACCTTATCATCATCATCCACTGCTATGTTAAACATCTTTATTTCCACATCCATGACTGAGAGTAAAGAATCCTTATGACAGTAAATCTTCTCTACTTCAGGTAAAAGGTCACTTATTTCATTATTGGCCATACTTCCCTTCATAACATACTGGGTCATTAAATCTTCCTTGGAATGATAAAATGCCCCAGGTGTCTAGCTAAATATGTGTTTCATGTTGCTAAAAACCTTTGTGCTGCTTTCATTTTGCAGTATGCTTCCTGTAACAACATATTCATTCTTGGTTTCACCTTCCACCATCTCCATGGATTTTTTTTCTTTGGGCTCTTCTTCCTCCAGGTTGAATATTTGAGAGGATGATATGATTTTCCATTTCTTGAGAGTATCTTGCTGGGTACTATCACCCAGGGCATTTGAATTGCTCCTCTTATTATAGACACTCATTTCAAGAGATTTTATAGACAACCTAGGGGAAGGTTTCTATGTTGGGCTCTACTGAGAGGTTGTTTCTGTATGTTTTGTTTCATCATGCTGTAGAGTGACCTCCATATCTACACAGGTTTCTAAACTAGCTAGCTTATCGAATCCTTCAATTTGCTCATGTTCATAGGGGCCTTGTTTTCTTACCAATCTCCTCTTCGATATGATCTGATGCAGATCATATTTTCTCCCCTGCAATTATGTGAACCCGAATTCACTGATATTGGATTGGATCTGAGGGAAACATGATTTTTTCTTTATCACAAAGGGTCCAACTATGAAAGGAAACTTTAAGTTAGAAGCATTGTGCGCTTTCAAAAAATGCTTTGTCTTTGAGATGATCCTTTGTCTTATGAACTCCAAAGAAAATATTCTGGAGTCATAAAGACTGGTAAAAGATAAGGTCCTTCCTTATATCCATATACCTAGATCACAGTAGATTGTATGAACAACATCCAATCTCCTATCTTGCTCTCTAGATTTGGTTGTAAAGAGATTTTCATTTCATCTAGAAGCCTTGGCATATCTAAACCGAAAATAAGACTATACACCCTGGACATAATCTTATTGATGAAAATAAGCATGGTGATCCTTTTACACTCAGTTGAAATAAATGCAGTCTCAGGAAATTCGGTTTTGTTTGATTCCAGAAACATTCTCAGCAAGTGTGTGTAGTATATGAAGTGTCTCAATGAATTGAAGTTAACCAGTTGTTGGTGCATATTGTCAACAACAAATTTTCCAAAACTGACACAAACTGACTGACCAGATAGAAAGAAAATCAATAGGAAACCTAACATGACTTCTACCACAAACTTGTCATTGTCCAACCCTAAAATTTGACTTAGCAGAGAACAAGCCCACTGGAATTTGATGACCATGATTCTTACACTGGCAAGTAACGACATGTTTTTTGAATGGTGTTAAGGCTTGACAATGGTCTACAGAAACAAGGTTTTTACTTATGGTGGACATTCTCTATATATCATGATCATTTTTTGTTCCTCAAAGGGAACTGACACTATGGGGGATGACTCTGTTATACTGAGGGTGTGCTAGAGTGATGGACTGTCTATTTCACATAAAACCTCTCACCCTAATTTATTCAAAATGACTCTTTCTTCCTAAGAATATTTCTCTGCACACCAACTTACAAATTCATAAAAAGGAAAGACTACTTCTACATGTAAGGGGTGATGGATGCTTGAGTTTCTTCGAGGAAAGGTATGCGCATTCCTACATTGTCTAACAAATTCGATCTTGATACAGAAACATGTGACACTGTTATCTCTGTGTCGAAACATCAGAGTCTCTGTCAATTAGGGCTTCTTATCTGGAGGAGATGTCTTGTTCATTCACAGATAAAACAACAATATTAGAGGCCATGGTGAAAAATACTTGTTAAGCAACAAAGGAAGAATGAACCTGATTCAGTTCTCATCTTGAGTTTCAAATGGATGCTTTGCACCAATATCTGAACGTTTGAATGCTTCAAAATATCATAAAATAATGTTGGGGGTCCTCCTTTTATACTTTCCCATCCACATCGGGGGTTGGAGAAAAATGTTTTAGGCGGACCACTTTTTGCCCCAATGTACCTCTAGAGGTGACACATGTCCATGGATAAAACCATGATGGTTATCCCCAGCCCACCCTCGACTGATTAATATTTACACTACTTAAATCATCGATATGAGCTTCAACCATTGATCTGGATCGCTCTAATATCTATGTTCCACATCGATCCGACAACTTTTGACATCAGGGGTTGGACAAAGTGGTTTTAGTCACACTGATTTTCACCGCGATGTACCTATAGAGGAGCCACGCATACATGGATAAAACCATGACAAATTTCCCCGAACCTCCTTCGAGTGATTATTTTTCGTGCTGCTTCATTGCTCGATATGCGCCTTAGTCGTTGATCTGGGCCACTTTCAAGAGAAACGGTCTGTTGAGTCCTACCTTTCACTCCTCTATACTTGTCCATACGCTACCAGATATATCATGATCCTCCAAAATATCTACTTCCATAGCAATATATTTCTTCGCTAAAATTTTGTGGATTCCATTGGAAAATTTTTATGGTGATAACACCATCCTTGTTAATTTTCATGCAATTGAATCTAGGGGTGAAAAGATAAGGCTGAACAGGGTGATAGGAAAAGTTGCTAATGTCAACCCAACGAACTGGAAACTCGATTGGGCGCATCATGCTTGAGTGAGACACATGGTGGGGTGACATGGTGAGTTGGCTCAACCTCACCCAAGGAAGTGGACAATTTGAAACAAAGGGACGAGACATTTCAGTGAGGAGAGTCGCATATATATGGTGTGATATAGGAAAACCATGAAAACCCACAAACTTGGGCAATATCAACACCAATCAATCTGAGGTAGATTCAGGTAGAGAAGGGAGATCTCCCCCAAGGATCCAATTCACTCCATAGGGGAGGACTTGTGCTACCTTGAGGATGTTTTGTGCAGACAGTTGTGATGAGTCTCTTAATATGAGTTTAATAGGAAGAGTAAATTTGAATTTGGATACTACATCTGATGGGGCAGATTGTTGTGATGAGGATGTGAGACAAACCATGTTGTGATAATATAAGTAGGATGTGAGACAACATGGAGGAAATTTAGGCAACTTGGAAGAACTTATTTTTTTATGTATGAGCCAAGTGATGTATTCTTGTATCAACTCATTGTATTGTATATTTTTGTAACATCTTGTATAATAAGATATTGTATGGGTGTTAGGCACCTTTGGTGCTTCCCAACTATACTTTTTTTCTTTTCTTTCTCATGTTTATGTATGTTGCTTGTTCTTTGTTTGCATATTTGGATAAGTATAGAACTTGATATATATATATGTTAAAGAAATAAATTATTTGTAATGAAGTGTGCACGGTTTTATGGGCACCTTCATGAAAAGGATTTAAGTGATGAGGCTTGACTCGCCAAGTAGCTCTAGGATTATATATGGGAAGAAATTAAGTGTTCAGAGGAATAGTCCAGGAAAATTATGCTTTGTTTGGTTTAGTTTCAGAGTTGGAAATGCCAGAGTCTCACACAAGCCTTAGGTGTTAAGAGACTTGGGTGTGCCAAGTCATGTTGCATCCCCTGGAAGACTGTGGGGGCATGACAATTACCATATATTTTTTTTCATGTTAGCAAAAAGTTAATGAGATGTCATTATCATCTTGGATTTGCATGAAAAGGGAAAGTTGTATAAGTATTATCATCGCATTTAAAAGAAAAAAACATTAATGCTATTTATTTTTCTGAATTTTTTTCCATAAGAAAATATTTGGAAGATAATGTCATAATATACACATTCTATTGGTTTACTATTTTATTTTAATTTTTTATGCATACATAAAAAAATTAAAAGAAAATGTTAGTTCACTTAAAAATTAAGCATAGATTTACCTTCTTATTATCACTACAACAAGTTCCATATTAAGTCCAAATTTATCAAGCATTTAAAGGGATGAAATTTGAAGTGTAAACCATTTTAGGGATAAAAAATTTACGAAGTTTTGCATCTCAATGAATTTTATCTCTCTTTTTTCTTGATAGATATGTAGTTATGATTGATTTAGACTATTGCTCTTAATAAATTTGTACTTATGATGGGTCTAAACTAGTTCAAATCATGAGTGGCCTTGTTAAAATTTTTAGATGATCATCATTACACATGTATGTATCTCTCTTTCTTCTTGATAGATATGTAGTTATGATTGATTTAGACTATTTCTCTTAATAAATTTGTACTTATGATGGGTCTAAACTAGTTCAAATCATGAGTGGCCTTGTTAAAATTTTTAGATGATCATCATTACACATCTATGTATGTTTTAGATGAATATGATTCATTGAGTTTTATTAATTATTATCTATATTCTATAAGGCTGATTCAAAAGTTACATGAAAAACACAAAAAATAATAACAAAGTAATAATGTTAAATAATAAAGAAGGTGAATAGTATTATCTATATTCTATAAGGCTGATTCAAAAGTTACATGAAAAACACAAAAAATAATAACAAAAGTAATAATGTTAAATAATGAAGAAGGTGAATAGTAAGAAATTAAAAATGCAAAGGATGCACATAGATAATAAATAGATTAGAAATCAAATACCATTCAAAACTTTAACTTAAAATATTATATTAATAATCATATCTACCTCTGTTTCTTTCCAATATTAATAATTTATTTTTAGAAAATCAATCTTTATGAATTCATAAATCCAGTGAAGGGACACCACTCATAAAATACATAGATAGAGGCAAACATAAACCATAGTTATACAAACTAAGGACATATCATCAAACGCGACATCCAGAGGTGTGAAATAGATAGAATCCACTGGTGTACTTAGAATTACAGGAGACACTCCACCCTTCATGTTTTGACTCAAAATGTTGGAATTTTGAGTTGATGTGACATTGTTATGGATTCAAAGGCAATCATGATTAATAGAAGTTAGGGAAATGAGATATATATGATCTCTTTGTTTGGATGCTTACCATTTAATCCTTTATGGTTGGAGATGTTGAAATCATATCATTTTAGATATATGTTTCCAGAGGGATCAATCCCAACAATTTGACTAACTAAGGCATGCAACCACGTGCACCCCGGGGATTTCTTAGTAAGGTGCCTAACCTAATACTTAATGTCTGTTGCCTTAACAAATATTGGGGGGAGTCTGAATCGGAAATGATAATTAGCGCGCATCTACCATCTCCTCGTTCTTCGAGCATTGGTCCAACACCCACCACTTATTTCCGAAGATTTAAAATCTCTATTCATCCAGGCTAGGGACTAAACCCATTAGATCGAATAAACTATCATCTATCGATGCGCCAGCTATAAGACTAAAGTAGGGAGCACTCCTTTCTACTCGTTCAGGTCACTCGGGAAATGGAGAAAGATAGATTCGGCGGGCATCGACATAACGACGGGATCGATCTCGAGGTCCGGAATGAATGAAAGCACGCAGATTCGGATTCGTGACAGATTTCCGATCGGCCAAGGGATCAAATTTAGATGAGAGAAAATATTTTTTTTAATGAAAATTTTGAAAAAAGATTACACTTTTACAAATTCGGTTCCTATAAACACACTATAATTCTAAATATAGTAATACCCCTCATTATTACCTCATTATTACCTCATATTTTTCGTCGTCGTCCCAAATGAATGAATGAGATTTGATTTCATAACTTCCTTGCATTTATGAAAGCGTATGTTTTCCTTGTTTACTTTTTCACATTTACTTAATATGATTAAGGAATTACTGCCCTAACCATTGATTGCCACGTTTAATTGATTAAGCAAGATTAATATATAAAGAGCGCTTCGTTTCCACATTGATTATTTAACTCGGATTAACAATGAACACGATTTTATGAATGCCAAGAGTTGGATGTGAAGCGTTGGATGTGGATAAAACGTTTCATCTTTGTACAGGTTTAAGTTGCGGCGGGCGTAATGGTAATAGGTATCATACAGTAAGAGTAAGCGAGGATTCATACAGTTGCGGTGGGACGATTCAAAGACTCGACGTGGAATGGCCTGATGCCTGCGTTCCAGGTGGACAATGGCGGGTGTGTGCGTTGTGGAAGACGACGCATTCTATTCCTCTACCTTTACGGATCTCCTGCAATTAATTTCTGTTTCAAAACAACATATGGTGCGTTCTGGAAGGATGGCCCATTTGATTCCTCTACCCATTTGATTCCTTTACCTTCACGGATCTCCTGCGATTAATTTATGTTTCAAATTTTGGTTGGATCTGCGGATGTTTTGGTTGGTTGCGCAGAAATTGAATTTCCTCAGGTTCGCCGATGTGTCTTCCAGCCAAAACAGTTTGTATTAAGTGG